>CAKNYM010037182.1:10706-22204 GCA_932195095.1 Andricus curvator | reverse complement strand
AAAAATTGTTGATCGTGTTATATTGCCTCAAATATGGCTAAAAATAGCCATTTTTGCACTTTCAGGTTAGGATATCTCAAAAACCTGACGTATAGGAAAAATTTGGATAACGGATTCGGTTTTAGGATACCAAAATCCTTCGGGGTCACATATTCCGGTCTTTGGGTGCTGAATTTAATGCGAACCCATTTTAAGGTGTAACTATTTTAAGGCTTGTTTTTCACTGTGCGGGGCATTATTTCCCAACTTTCACAAATCAAAAAACAATCGGGCACGATCGCGGTTAGGTTTTTCCTTTTAATACCTCTAGGTTAAAACAATCAACATATTATTATGACTCTTTTAATATCAATTTAAAAATTTTGTTTTCACTACAGTTTGGATAGGGTTCACCATGCCCTTTCTATTGATTATTATTATTAAGAGTCATAAATAGTTGAAGAAGATGGCATCCGCCTCGGTATCAGCAAAAAAATACCAAACGCTTCTTTTTACGAATAAATAATGTGAATTTTTTCAACCAGAAGGCATTTAAAAGAAAAAAATCAAAGCTTTTTTCAGAAAAAAATAGAACCCTAAATTCAAAAAGTCTAATTAATGTTTTATTTTCATTTTTGAAGGTCAACTGTTGTTGTTTCAAACTATTAAAAAAAAAGTTAAAGGAGATTTCGTAGGCCTTTGCAAAAAGAAAATTTTTGTTTTAAACTTTTTTTATCCCGTATCACGACTAGCCTCGATTAAGTTCGACCCAAAAGTACTTGCATCAATAAAAGACGACTAAAATAGCATTTAGTTTAAAGAACTTTAACATTTTTTTTAAATCGTCTGTTTTTAGTTCACTGACTATGTAAAGAACATGTTCCATGAGATCAATTTAAAAAAATTGTTCTCACTACCTAGATACGGCCAATAATATGTCCATTACTAAGCTGAGGCTATTTAAACGTAAAAATCTAAGCTTTCCTTGGAGACAAAAAAAGAACTCAACATTCGATATAAGTCTAATTTATTTATGATCTTCATTTTTGAAAGTAAATTTTTTTTTAAATAATGCTTGTGATTAATGAAAAGGTTATGAAAACCGCCTATCTAAATTGTAGTGGAAATTTTTTTTATTGATATTAACAGACTTATGTCACCCAAAAAGACGGTAGTTGAGAAATAACTTCCCATATATTAAACATAATACACAGGGTCGGCAGGGGTGAGGGTGATAACGGGGTTACTGTGATAAAGAGAAAACTTGGAATGAAAAAAAAAAATTATTTATCATCTTTTTTTATTACAACGTAATGATTATATCTCTTCTTAGTTATAGGAAAAAGGTGGCTCTCATTAGTTATTGCTTAAATCAATTATTTTTAAAGAAACTGAGATACTTTGAGAAAACTCCAATTCCTAATAGTGTCAACTGGTCTTTTGATTCGAACTTTCCTACATAAAGCACATTTTGTTGGGTTTTCTTCAGGAATGAAGGAAGATATTATATTTTCCTTGAATATCCGTTGTTTTTTTTCTAAAAAATTGTGCATTTTTATTATTTAGAATGATAAATTATGACAGAGTAATTATAAATCAATCTAAGGGGGAAGTGTGATATCTGTGTTTGGTTTTTCTTTTGCATTCTGAAATACGAACATCTATCAACAGTTCTAGGCTATTTGAAGAGGATGATAAACCTCATTTTTGTATTAAAAATGTAAGTAGATAATAATAATTTGTAAATAACATTTTAATACATACAATGACACAGACAAATAATTTTTTAATCAATTTAGATATTATACAATTTAAAATTAGGTATTTTCACTTAACCACCAGCTAACTTCACTTTGTTGAGTGCTGAGGGGGGGGGGGCCCCCAAATGCATAGGATTTGGTCCATTTTGGCACTATTTTGTTAATATTTTCGTAAAAACTAGTTTTTTCTACATAAGTGTGTTCGAAAATTAGTTTTTAATTTTTAAGATATATTTAATGAAATAATAAAATTATAATAAACATTTAATACGAAGATATTACAAAAATTAAGTTTTATCCCATGCATTTGGTGCATTATTTTCCCCTCAGCACTCGACAAAGTTAAGTTAGCTGAAGATGAAGTGAAAATGCCTAATTAGGTATTTTCACTTCAACCACCAGCTAACTTAACTTTGTTCGAGTTCTGATGGGAAAACAATGGACCGAATGCATGGGACAAAACGTTATTTTTCTAATATCTTTGTAATGAATAATAATTATCATTTTATTATTTCATTAAATAGTTCTTAAAAAATAAAAACTATTTTTCTAATACTTACATCGAAAAAAATTAGTTTCTACGAAGATATTAGCAAAATAGGGCAAAAATGGACCGAATTCCATGCATTTGGTTCATTGTTTTCCCCTCAGTCCTCAACGAAGTGAAGTTAGCGGGTGGTTGAAGTGAAAATACCTAATAGGTAAGTTTTTCAATATCACTGAACCTTCATTGCAAATACAAATTTTATTTTTGTCAACTAGTTGCGAAAGTACAATCTTGAAAAATTTAGATTTTAGAGGGTTTTTCTTACACGTATTAAAAGTAGAAAGTCTGAAGATAATTTCGGTAAAATTTTAAACAAGAATCTTCTCGAATATTTGAAATATCATTTCTCTAAGTATAAATTTTGTAATTTTGTATAACACTTACCCCTATCTACCCTACATTAAATATTTTTTATTTTATATACTTTAAATTCAGTAGAGTTCTGGTGCTTTAAATTCTTAGATTTTGTATTTCAGTATTCAATACGTGTACTGAAAAAAATTTCAGGTTTAAAAGTTTTAATTCTAATGATCTGGAAAAATGTATGCTGACCGGGAATAGACCGGAAATTTGTTTTTGTTTTTAGACAAACTTATATTTTGGAAAGAGAAAAAATTAACTGATCGGTAAAACAGGAAAGAACTTGTTTTTAATTTTTTCAAAAATGAAGTGTTCAGACATCCGCTCTCATGTTCTTTACCACTTCCGAAAGGTTTAGCGAAAAACATTCAGTATGGTGCATAGAAGCCTGGGGAAACTGATAAGGCTCATACAGTAAGTATAATATGCGCTTAAAAATAAATAAAGGTTTACCCTTCTTTTTTCGGGCTTGGCCTAAAGCACATTTGGCACGCCTAGATTTGCATGTAAGGCAAAGCCCGAAATCACCGATTATTTGGGACTTTGCTTAGAACGCTTCCGCAATGTGCGTATTACCTACATGAACTTAGGTTTTCCGATACATACTTCGGACTTTGCAGGTAACATGCAAATTTAATTGATCAGTTGAGGTCTGTACCTAAGCATAGCAGACTCAGAAACACAAAGAAACACGCCAAATACATACATGACAAATTGGAAGAATAAGTGAAGCAACTCACTGAGATACACGAAAATGATACCGGATAACGAAGGCAGGTAGGTGGTACATAAAGGTAGCCCCTGTTGCATGTTTGCTATTTTAACGTGCGCGCGCTCTGTGCATTCACCATTCACGACTTCCCCAGTTTCGTCCTTGCAACCATCCACGACTGAAACTCGGGAGTGACGTGATCAGGCTTGACATTGGACACATAACAAACTTGAAACGTTCTAACAGCGCGCACAAGAACATATAGGTACATACCTACTACTAAACATACTTGACCACGGATGTGCATCTAACACGTGCATTTTGAGTTGGCGCGAGTGGATATGTACATGTGTGGGTATGGATGCAGTAGTAGGCCCCACTGGAGAGCAAGTGAGGGAGTGAAAGCGAGAGAAAAAGAGAGAGGAGCATGGTATACATACATACGCCGAACTGTCATTTCTATCAAGACACTTTTCCATATGCGAAAGAGTCAGAGTATTTCTCGAAAATAAAAAAAATAAAATCATCTTAGAGTATTTATACTATTAAGGTCTGTTAATTTCAAGTTGCAAGTTTTCCTTCCAGGCAGTCTAGCGACTAACTAGGGAGGACATTGCGAAGTCAAGAGTGGTTCACTCACCAGAGCAAAGAAGTTTGTATGGCAATCCTCTAAGCTGGCGCCGTTCGTTTGATGCGACGGGTGCGTCATAGCTTCTCCATTATACACTGTTTCACTATTAACACTACACGATGCGATCAGACTCGAAATTCCGAAACGAGAGCACAATTACTCGTGAACATTTAGGAGGGTTTTCACCTTTCAATGGCGACTGTAAAATGGTGGATCATGGGAAACAACAAGCGTAGCCGCTGAGCCGCCCCCTAGCGGTAACTGATAGAATTTCAACACTTCACATCCTAGCCCCGGTTACCCGGTTAGATATAGAAAAAATGGCGGCGCTTACGAGGCATGCTTTCTTTTGCAATTTTGTCTTGCGGCCGACAAACCTTGGCTTCGACAACAATTTCACGGTAAACTTTCAACATTTTCCTAACGACCTATTCTCACGGGATTCACCGTTAACAGTAAAGACGCGCGTCATCGTTGACGTATATGATATTAACCAACTCGCGAATCATTGTTTTAGGCAGGCGTACATCAAGTTTTCTTACGCGGAAAGAAAAAAAAAGCGGCCGCTTCATTTAAGAATGAAACGCTGGAATCCACGCAAGTCTCCCTGGCCGCTAAAGGGTAAGCGATTATATTTTTCAATCAATTTCGTGAATTGAATTATACGAAAGAATTCGCCAATGAACCTACTGTTCGAGGGGTGCTGGAGCAGGGAGAGGGACCATGTTTATCTTTCTTCTTGCTTTGTTTTGCATTAAGTTTTGCTTCACTGGTATGTACCTATATAATACACTGGATGCACCATCTATGCAATGATAAAAACGCAGTGCCTGGAGCCGTTGTAGGTAACATCACTGATATCTACATATATGTAATACACTGGATGGACAACCTAATGGGACGGCTTCTGACTGTTCGAAGAATTTATCCCCCTCTCTTATTTTTCAATGGGACTGAGAGAGATGAGTAGTGAGCGCCATGTTTTAGTTGGCAAATTTGTTTGCTTGCACCATGTTTTAGTTACTAAATTTCCGAGATGTCACAGCCTCTGATTGGCTGG
Source organism: Andricus curvator (assembly GCA_932195095.1). Lineage (NCBI taxonomy): Eukaryota > Metazoa > Arthropoda > Insecta > Hymenoptera > Cynipidae > Andricus > Andricus curvator. The sequence goes on along the minus strand of CAKNYM010037182.1, from coordinate 17,155 downwards.
CACTAAATCCCCAACGTTCAACTCGCATCACAGGCTGTTAGCATTGAATCGTGTATCCAGTGTATTGCATTACATACATTAGTTTGTCAAACACATATTTTTTTATATAAAGTAAACCACGTATTTTACGTAGAAAACCACCTACTCCATACGAATTTAAAGTTTGTGACATAAAATCACTGATTTCTATATTAGGCTATTTCACATTCAGTACCTTCGTCAGAAAACAATAACTTATCGTCTGCTACCTCAAATACTGGGTATGCAAAATGCATTGCTGTCCTTAGGAAAATCATCATTAATGCAATTTTGAAATAAAGTATGATATATTATCGGTATGAAAATTTATTCTCGTAAATATCCTTTTTTTGACTTACGTGCTATTTTAAAGTTATGGCGAAATGAATTATACTAAAAAATCCATCGAAAAGCTGCGTCATAGAGGTTAGGCGTAGAAATAGAACTTCAGAATGTAAACAAATACCAAAAAGCCGAAAAAGGTATGTCCAATTCTTTTCTTTTTTTTTAATTTCTCATAAGAAAATAAATTTTAATATCAGCGCAATCAAAGCCTAGTTTAATATTCAGATTCAAAATGGGTATACGTGTTTTTCTAATAATAATGGTAAATTAAAATTATATAATAATTTTTCAGGCCCAGTCTAAACGTCCGGACCGACGTTTATAACAGTCAAGTCAAATGTGCGGACCTAGCAAGAAGGAGTCCGGACGTATAGGCACTACCAATTTTGCATTTGTAAAGCAGCACTATACTATATTTCACATTTGTTGCTTTTTGAAGGTTTTTAAGTTCTACATAACCTCTGCCAAACATCTTCTCCGTCAATTTTTTAGTATATGACTTATTTCGCCATAACCTTAAAAATAACGCATAACAAAAAAAAAAGATTTTTGCTCTTTCCGAGAATAAATCCAACAACCGATATTCTATCATATTTAAAAAAAATCTTTAATGGTGATTTTCATCAGGACATCAATCCATTTTGCATACCCAATATTCACGATAACAGGCGATAAGTAATTATTTTCTGAGCAGGTAGTGATTCCCACTTGAAATATTGTACGTACAAAAGGACGTAAAAAAGTGCGTGTAAAAGGAAGTACTCAAGGACGTCCCAAATTGGTATACAAAATGACGTCCTTTGGTACGACATTTCTGAGGTCATTTTCTATTTGAAGAAAAGTGCCTAAAGATTATTTTCTTTTAGTTTAACGTTTAATAGATTGGTACAAAGGTCAGGAAAACGTATAGCCTAATATATATATATATATATATATATATATATATATATATATATATATACATATATGTACTTATATACTACTTAAGAAACTTATATGTAATTAGAGAGTCAATGGGCTCACACCGTATATTTTCTTTAAATTAGGCTACACGTTTTTCTGACCTTTGTACCAATCTAATAAACGTTAAATTAAAAGAAAATAATCTTTAAGCACTTTTCTTGCAATAGGAATGGCCTTCAAAACGACATACAAAAGGTCATTTAGTACGTCTTTTAGTACGTCCCTTTTAACGTACTTTTGTACGTAACAAAAACTCAGCCAATCAGAAGCAAGCCTCAGAGTTTTCCATATTGGATAAATAAGGCGACAAATTGAAGTGAAGTAAAAAAAAAATAATTTAATTTATTTGTAATTTTATGTATAGAAATATTTCAATACGAATAAAATGTATGCTAATGTTGAAGATAGGCAAAGGAATTGGCAGAATTATTATAATTTTATTATCTTGTATTTATTTAAAAATATTTTGTTCGCAGTGGCTATTTCGCTATACAAGTATGGCGAAATAACGACGGTAGCTTATTTCGCCACACAATTAAGGCGAAATAAGGACGATACCTTATTTTGCCCGTCGAAATATATGCCTGAGGACGTGACGGTCAAAATAAGGATAGCAGGTTATAGTAGATTATATATACTATATATTATATATATATATAATATATATTATATATTAGATTATAATGAACAAATTAATAATTAAAAATGCAATTATAATTGCACGAGTGAAACATGTGAGGCGAGTTAACCTCAAAATCTCAAAGACAGAGCTCAGAGGTGGTTCTAACCACTGCTGTTAGGTGGCGCAGAAATCAAATCCGCGAAATTTAAATTTCATTGCACCTTGCTATTGTAGTTTAGAATGAAACATTTAAATGTTAAGAAAATAAAAATAAATTGTCAGGTCCGAATCAATTTCAGATCCTACAGGCAGGCAGTGCAACTTCAAATCATAGAATCATTCGCCTTTTAAATATGTTTTTTATTAAATAATTTAGTAACTGTTTAATAACACTTTAATTTAATATCTCATTAAGGGGGGATCCTGCTTTAGGGGGCTCAAAAAATCGATTTTTTTTTATTGCTTAAATCTATTCCTAATATATCTAAGAATATGTATCTAAAGTTATAGGGGCTGATTCGCAGTATTTTTAAAGATACAGCACTAAACGTGGTGGGATGTCTAGCAAGTATACGAGCGCTCGGGCAGATGAAGCGCGCTCAACCCCTCGGTCTAACAACTCCGAACTGTGTACCTGAAAATGTTCAACAGTCCTTCGAAACAATATTTTTAATTCCTAGAAGTGCCGTTTACTTTATGAAGCAGGAATAGTTGATTAGCGTACTATTACTGTAAGTAATAGAAAAGTAACATTTTTTCTTATCGTAAACTTTGAAGCGCGTTTTCTCGAGTTTTCGTTTTTATGATTTTTCTAAACTGGCGGGCGTAATTGCAAGAAAACTAGACGACCAATCAAAATGAACCAAGGCCTGATAGCTTCAGTTTTTTATTCTCTTCTATTTGAACTAAAAAGATTTATGAAAAAAAATTTTTAAACAACTTTTTTAGCAAGTTGAAATGATTTTTTTGTTGTTGCAAAAGGCAAATTTTCTTGAAACTTGAGAAAAATTGGTTTATTTCACAATTTTTCGGGTTTTTCTTAGTTCACCTAGAAGAAAAATATATGAAAATTCAATTTCTTTTTGGTTTTTTTGTTTCATACAAAAATTACGAGTTCCATCTTGCCCGCCAATATTTTTTTAAATCCCGTCGTTATTTTAAATCCCGTCTATTTTTTTGAATCCCGCCGATATTTTTCTCTCGAAAAATTTTTTTTATAATGTTCAAATATATATTAAAATATTCTAAAAAGTTCGCTAGACTTGCTTATTTTTTTCTGTCCGAAAAAAATCCCCCCAAAAACGCTTTTTTAGGCCTCCTAAAGCAGGATCCCCCCTTAATATCTCTCAAGTATTTAATTGAACAATTTTAAATTTCAACCTTTTATCATTTGGACAGTTGAGCGATTTCTGCTTCAAAAATATAAATCCACCCTATCATTTGCAATGTTCTAAATTCAAGAATAAATCAATAAATGTCTAAATTGTTGTAATTTTGAAGCAATTATAAGTCAGAAACTATAAAAATGTCACGATTTTTAATTTTCTTTCAAACTAAACCCTTTTTAAAGAATTAGTTTGAAGAGAATAATCATTCAATTGTTATTTATACACAGAAGTTGAGCAAATTAACCTAAAAATTAATAATTCAAAAAAATGAAATAATTAAAATTCTAACGTTCAAAGTTTAAATTTCACACTGAAATTTTAACGCTGCAAAGCTTTTTACTTGAAACAATTTCGATTCAGATTACGCATGTAAGATGGAAGTATTTTCAATAATTTTTTAAAATTTTGTTATACTTTTTGCATGTTGCATTTTGCGTGATCATCAATTTGAAGCGCGAATATTTCATATGAAATTTTATTTCACAAATTCAATAACAATAACAAAATTAAACAAATATTAAATTAAATAACAATAACAATTTAATAGCTTCAATTAACTTTTTGCATACCATTTTTTCAAATTCCATGAATATAATGAACGTTTTGACAAGACATTGCTTATTTTTCTTTTGATTCTGTCAAGATCTGAACTTCGAACAAATAAGTTAAATTGTAAAATCGCTAATAAATTTTAGTTTAAAATTTCGTTTGAAATTGTAGTTTAGAAGTAATAAATGGCTCAATTTTTCTTTAAAACTTATCCTAAACCGGAATATTAATTTTGTAAACTTTTCTTGTATCTGATTTAGTAATTTTCTAAACTGATAATGAGTTGCGAATTTCAGACAAAATGAAACCGGCAGAAACGTGAATTCCGATCCCAGAAATCCGGGAATTCGAAAACGAAATGTCGCTAGGCACCCTGAACCCAATCAACCCTGTATGTCTATTCTTCATTTTACGGACAAAATATTTTGTGTTTTAAAGAAAATTAAGTGGCACGTATTCTTCCGATTTACGAAAAAAAAAACATTTCTGAAGTTATGAATATTTCAATTTTGAAATTTTCTTTGAAAAGATTTACCCATTCTTTTTTTTTAAAATATCTATAACTTTTTACTTAATTGAGATATTTAATTTTACCTTCCAGATTCTCGTAAAGTTTATCGACCCCTTTTGAAATCCGTCGAGAAATTAGAAAATCTTGAAAATTACAATGTTCTTCTGAAAATATTAAAAGAAGATGTTCTCAAATACTCCACCTTTTTATGTTTTGTTACATTTTTAGAATGTTTAATTCTATAAGAGAAACATCCTATGAGTTTTATATGGGTTAAACCATTTTTGTGGCCACGAGAATTTTTGTCTCGAAAAATTGAATTTTTTAATGTTTTTTTCAGACGATATATTTGACAAAATTCTAAGAAAACACTTTGCTCATTTTAAAACGTTCGACAAAAATACCTCTTACTAAAGTCTTTAATAAAGAACATATTTAAGAGGCGAATGATACTGTGATTTAAAGTTGCACTGCCTGCCTGTATGATCTGAAATGGATTCGGACCTGACAATTTATTTTTATTTTCTTGAAATTCATACGTTTCATTCGAAGCGATAATAGTAAAGTATAATGAAACTTAAATTTCGCGCATTCGATTTTTGCGCCACCTAACAGCGGTGGTTATTACCATCTCTGAGCTCTATCTTTGAGATCTTGAGGTTACCGGGCGAAATAAGGTATCGTCCTTATTTCGCCATACTTGCATGGCGAAATAAGCTTCCGTCGTTATTACGCCATACATATATGGCGAAATAATCGCAGCCTATTTTCACATTCTCATCCTATATTGACTATCAATGTTAATGGTCCTGCTTATAATGAATACATATATTACATTTTTAAACATTATATTACAAATAAAATTTCTAACGCTACGGGGTTTCGAACCTACATCTATACCTGAATCTATCGTCTGACAGTCGGGAGTCCTACCCATTACTCTATACCTACATAATTGAAAATCAATGAAAAAACCATCCTCATAAGCCACAGCTCAAAGCAGTTGAAAAGAAACAATTTTTTAACACTTTTTTCTCATTAATTTTTTTATTATTATGCGACATCATGAAGATGTAAAATAAATTAACTGTTAACGGGATTATAAATGAAATAATTTAAACCGATTACAACAAATTTTTTTCAACATTTTTGTTTTAATTTTTTTCAAAAATTTTTCTTCAAACAACTTTTTTTCTACAAATTTTTTTTTCAAAAATTTCTTATCAAGCAATTTTTGTTAAGGATATGTGACACAGTCAAATACCTATATTACCGACCTCACTTTTTCAGTCTATTAAATTTTTTTTTTGAACCTAAAATCTTTTTTTGTAAATAGAATATCGGACTGAAACTTTGTAATATGTATCAGAAGACCATAAACTACGTTTATGTACTTTATTTGAGTAGAAATTTCGCTAAAAATTATTTTAAAAGAAATTAAAACTGCGACCATTTTTGTACATATTGGCTTTGTACCTTGAAATTTTTTGAACCTAAAAACTTTTTTTTTTGAGTAAAATATCGGCCTCAAATTTTGAGAAATGCAAGAGCCGACAGACTTTGACTAATTTTTCTTTACCTAATATTTTGTTTTTTCGCGTTTTAGTCCGTTTTACAACTTTTGATAATGACATAAAATGTCATTTTTAATGAGCATTTGAAATTTGCATCGACGTGTACCGAAATTTCGGTACGAATATGGGTATGTCTATACAAAAATCCAGCCAAATTTCGGTCGTTTTGAAATAATGAATCCAAATATGTCCGACGAATAGCCCATATTTGGGCCACGGTTTGGTGGACCGTCGGGTGCATCATGAAAACTTGTACGAGCCAATGTTATGCCGATGGTCGGGCCAACTATCGCCCAGAGTCGGGCCGACCGTAGTGTGATGGTTATTTTGTACCAATTTGCGAAAGCCTGAACGACCGTCGACCCAACCTTGGGCCAGAGTTGGGCCGACGGTCGGAAGCAGAAATGTTACTTGCACTGGATAATATTACGCCGATGGTCGGGCCAACTATCGCCCAGGGTCGGGCCGCCCGTATTGTT
>CAKNYM010037182.1:0-10696 GCA_932195095.1 Andricus curvator | reverse complement strand
CGATGGTCGGGCCAACTATCGCCCAGGGTCGGGCCGCCCGTATTGTTGTGGTTATTCAGAGCCAATTTGCCAAAGCCTGAACGACCGTCGACCCAACCTTGGGCCAGAGTTGGGCCGACGGTCGGCAGCAGAAAGGTTTTCACTGGATGATATTACGCCGATGTACGGGCCGACTATCACCCAGGGTCGGGCCGCCCGTATTGTCATGATTATTTAGAGCCAATTCGCCAAAGCTTAAACGACCGTCGACCCAACTTTGGGCCAGAGTTGGGCCGACGGTCGGCAGCAGAAAGGTTATTTGCACTGGATAATATTACGCCGATGGTCGGGCCAACTATCGCCCAGATTCGGGCTGACCGTAGTGTTATGGTTATTTAGAGCCAATTTGCCAAAGCCTAAACGACCGTCGACCCAACCTTGGGCCACAGTTGGGCCGACGGTCGGGTGAATTTTGAAAGCCAATGTCGGCTTCTAACGTTGGCCCAACTAAGGTGGCTTCGGCCTGCTATAGCTGGGCCAACCTTGGTTAGCAAAATTCGGTTGCCAAAGCCAGCCCGACCTTGGGCCGACCGTCAACTCTGGCTGCCAACCCAAATTCGGACCTGGGGTTCCATCTTTATGATAAATTGTGAATATTCAGAAAAATGTACATTTGATGTAATTCTTAATCGTTTTAAAATAGTCTGAAACACCTAAAAAGCAAAACGTTACACGAAAGTTTAAAAAAATGTGTTATTAAAAAAATTGTAGCAGTACCGAAGTTCCGTCAATGCAAATTTTAAATGCTCATTAAAAGTGAAATTTTATGTCATTATCAAACGTTATAAAATGGTCTAAAACGCAAAAAAAATATTACAAGAAGAAAAATTAGTCAAAGTGGGCTCCTAAAAAAAAATTGTTGAATAAAATTTTTTGAAAAAAATTGTTTAAAAAAATTTTGAAGAGAATGTTTCAAAAAAATTGTTAAAAAAAATTTTTTGATAAGAAATTTTTGAAAACAAACATTTTGGAAAAAATTGTTTGAAGAAAAATTCTTGAAAAAAATTTGTTGAAAAAAATTAAAACAAAAATTTTGAAAAAAATTGTTGAAAAAAATTTGTTGAAAAAAAATTTGTTGAACAAAAATTTAAGGATTTCCGCCCGGGGCTACGAAACCCTAACAATTGTAATCGATTTAAATTATTTATTAAAATTTTTTTGAGCTTTGAGCTGTAGCTTATGTGGATGGTTTTTTCATTGACTTTCAATTCTTTAGGTATAAAGTAATGGGTAAGACTCCCGACTGCTAGGCGATAGATTCAGGTATAGGTGTAGGTTCGAAACCCCGTAGCGTTAGAAATTTTATTTGTAATATAATGTTTAAAAATGTAATATATGTATTCATTCTAAGCAGGACCATTAACATTTATTGTCAAAATACTCGCAATCAATTATTATTTATTTTTTGAATACCACATTGTTGTCCAAGGTTGGGCCGACATCATCTTAATAGATGGCCCATATATGGGACCAAATATCGGGTCGACCTTGAGAAGCCAAAGGCGGTTGACCGTTATCATTTAGCTGGTTGGCCCGACCAGTGGCGCACAAAGTTGGACCGACCGTCCGACGGTTGGCCCGACCGTGGGCCGACGGTCAATTCGCACGTGGGATAATGAGAAGATATTAGATTTGTGTAAAATTTGATCCTCCCGTTTTTGTCAAATGTCCACGTTTTGAGACCCCCTGAACCCAAAAAACAGGTTTTTACAAAATGTCTCTGTTAGCCTGTATATTTTTAGTTTGTTAGCACGATAACTTTCAAAAGAATTAGCGTATTGGATTGGGCTTTGGTATACTCTTTAAGTATCCTAAAATGAAGGTCAAGCTCGTTAGCCAGCCATTTTGGATAAAAACATTCTTATGACTTTTTTTGATAGAAGAAAAATTACCGGAGTTACAGCATTTACATAATTCCAAAAAACAAACGAAAATGAACTTTTTTTAATTTTCTTGAAAAATCGAAAATTCAAATTTTTATCACAAAAAAATAATGAAAAATCAAAAATTCCCTTTTGCGGTCAAACTATACAAGATACGAAAAAAGATGAATAGACAAAAATTGTGCACTCAAAAAAGATGTACAAATTTGTTATTAATCACTTTTTGATGGGACGCGTAGTTTTCGTTTCATTTGTAAAAAACTGATTTAAGAATAAAATAAATTAAATTTTTGGACAAACGACACAAACCACGAAAAAAATTAATAGCCAAAAGTTGTTCACCCAGAAAAGAGCTACAAATTTTGTAATAATCATTTTTTGATAGGATGCGTGATTTTTGTTTCAATCGTGAAAAATAACATTAGCAATAAAAAAAATTTTTTGGTAAAACGACGCAAGGTACGAAAAAAGATGAATAAACCAAAGTTGTTCAACCAAACAAGATCTACAAATTTGTTATAAACTTTTGTTATAAAAATACATTCAAAATAAAAAAAACATCACGTGCGTCCTAAACTACGACCCAAGACAGATTTATGTGTAAACATCTTCGGTAAACGTTAACTGAAATCAGGGCTAGTTTCCCCCTTTTTTTTTAAATTCCCCTTTTTCCCCAATTCTCAAAAAACTTCCCCTTTTCACCCTTTTCTCTTTAAATATACCATATTTGAAAATACAATATTTGAATTACGCGTTAAATTCTCTGAAGTTAGTAAGTGTACCCATTATTGGGTAATAATTAAAGCAATTATAGCACTGAAATAAATTGTTTATGAATAAATAAGGTACAAATAACATTACAAAATATATAGTACTTTTTAAACTGGTATTAGAAGGTGAACACTTTATATACCTACCTAATTAAAAAGTGGAATATTCCCAATTCATAAACTGCAATGTTCAATGTTCTAACTTGCGCAATTTTTAATTTGAGTTTAAGAGCACTGAAGAGTAGGGTGGAGTGAAAATGCCAAAAAAATTAAATCGTTGGAGCTGAGGGAAAAAAACTTGTAGGTTGGCATTCGACAAAAGTGAAAAAAAATTTTAATCAGTAAAATGTAATGATTTCAGATTAAAAATGTTTCCTATTGGTTCATAAATTATGACGAATTTGTTATATTCACAGCTTTTACTAGTAAAAAATAATATAAAATTACGAAATTTAAAAATAAATTTTTTTCGCAGTAACAATTTGTTTGAAAATGTGCAAAAACATGTTTTTTTTTGGATTGTGTCATATGCACACATTTAAAAAAAAAGTTGAATATGTCGAACCTGAAATTTATTCAGCTTGAACCAATGAAACCTTTTATTATTTTGCTTTTTCGGAAAAAAAACTTTTGTCTTGATTTAGGATTGTTGGGGTTTCATATTTTTTTGCGATTTTGAAACGTTATATACACCACGAAAAAAAATGTTTCCCATGAATACAAAATAATAACATGTTTCATTGGTTCAAGCTGAAGAAATTTCATGTTCGAATCAATCCAAAAAAGATGTTTTTTTTTACATTTTCAAAAAATTTAAATAAGCCAATTTTTTATTTTTAACATTTTTAATTGTAAATTCAAAAAAGAGAACAGAAAATATTTCCTGAGTACAGAAATTTTTTCTTTACTTGTTTTGGATGTCGGACCACAAATTCTTATCCCTCAGCTCAAACGATTCGATTAATTTTAGTATTTTCACTTTGCTCTACTGAAGAGTGTAGTTTTAAATTTACACTGAAAGTGATATAATTTTGAACACATACCAATACCAATTTCTTTGAGGTTCGCTATGTCTGTTATAATAAATTTAGAATAAAAAAGTAAAAATTAAATATTCAAAAATAAACAAATTGAAATTAAATTATTTGAAATAAAGTAAGCCTCGAATCATTAAAATTTCAGAGTGCTGAATGCAAACTTAAAAATTTTCATTGTTTAATTTTTTTTTAATTTTTAATTTATAAGTGACATTTTTGAATTTGAATGTTTCAATAACAATGTAAAATCCTTTAATTGTAGTGTTTCAACCTAAAATTGTTTAAAAATGATATAATTTTGAACACTTAAAAAGTTTATTGATTCATTCTTCAAACTATTTTAGTTCCTAAAACGCATTCTCTCCTTTGCCTGCTTATTCAAGCTTTGTTTATAAAATACCGATGCGGACCGATATGAGTTCTCTGAAAGAACACATTGTTTCGCACTTATGTTACGCATCTACATTTAGAATTAGGCTAATTATATTTCATGAAGAAGAATAATAAAAATTGAAATTTCATTATGAAAAATTCATTATTATTACACATCTAAGTACTCAAAAATTATAAGAAAAATATTGAAAATTGTTTCTTTTTTTTCAAATTAGACACAGCATATTTTCCTCCTGTTTGTAAATGATTTACAATTTTTTAGATAATTATTATTCGTTTAAAAAATATTTTTTTCTCTGTAAGTCGTGGAAAATTAATATTTTTGAGATATAAATTCCGGATAATAATAACTTGTTACAATTTGAGGGAGAAAAGATTGTTTAAGAGAGAGAGAGAGAGAGAGAGGAGAGAGAGAGAAAGAGAAAGAAGCGAACCTCCGGTCTATGACAAGAGACACAACGCGTGTGTCGGAGGCCTGCGTTACACTTTCCAGTCGTGGTTAGTAGTATAACAGGGGGAGTTCTGGATATAGATCCCTGCACCGACATGTTACCGACATCTAGAATTTTCGCAAGGTGGTTGGCCTGGAAGCTTCTAGAAGGAATTTGAAGGTTATATGTTTAGTGTACAAGAGAGATTTCTCAGAATTGATAAGTGGGGGTAAATATTTTTGAGGGTACATGTAAAAATTTGGTAAGGTGATTGACCCAGGAAGCTTCTAGAAGGAATTTGAAGGTTATTTGTTTAGTGTGCAAGAAATTTCTCGGAATTGATCAACGCATGGCGTGAAATGAGTCTTTCATGGTGACATTTAATGCGTTGACCCTCACTGGTTATGTATATGAAAAACGTTGCTTCGAATTGAAGGACATACGAAATATTTCAATTTCTTTTTTTCTCAAGACTCTTAAGCCGTTTCTCTTATCGATCGGGAACACCTACAAAATTAAAAGACTGTAGCCTCTACGCAGCATTCATAGGGTCTAATCACTCGTTATGTTTTATGAAAGCATTCCTTTGATTTTAAGCACGGGAAATATTGTATTTCATCTCGAGGACACATTCTTTTAACATATGGTGTGAAATGAGTCTTTTAGGGTGACATTTTTTTAATGAATCGGTATGGTTTATGATAGTTCCGATAAGCTTCAAATGCGTTGACTCTCACTCATTATGTTTATGAAAACATTTATTCGAATTGAAGCACGTACGAAATATTTTAATTTATTCTTTTCCCACGAGTTCCTACGTTTCTCTTATCCATCGAGACCACCTGCAAAATTAAAGACCGTAGCCTACGCAGCATTCATAGGGTCTAATCACTCATTATATTTTAGGAAAGTATTCCTTTGATTTTAAGCATAGGGGATATTGTATTTCATATCGAGGACACATTCTTTTCCCAAGAGCCTTTCCATTATCTATCGGGTTACCTGCAAATATCAAAGGATTTTCTTTAAACGTCTAGAAGTTTGAAAATTCTAGACTTTTAAGACAGAAAAAGCAATAATGTGAGAAATAGTGAACAAATCATGAATATAAAAGAGGTGAATTGTACTGCATCTTGGCGACGCGGTGTCTAGCCTGAACTTCAAATAAGAAACTTTCAACTATAAACAGTCATCGGCCGATCATAGACTCAGCCTATACATTCTTTTTGTTCTATGTATTGTTATGGTTCTATGTACAATATACAATATGTAACTCAGATTTTTAAATGAGTTTCCCAGTTGATAACAAACCTTTTGTCTGAGATTACTGGTCATGAGATTTTTTTTTTTAGTGGACTACCTTACAAACATTGAGAAAATTCTGCAGCTGTAGTGGTTCGTGTCCGTGCTAAGTTTATAAAATATTTTTTGATGGCGTCATCAAATGATACTCCTCAATTCTGGGAAATGAATTTTACGGGTGTCTATAGATATGTCGATTATAAGGTAGAACCTCCTAGAACTTGAAGATAATAAAGGTAATATTATTAAAATTAAAAAAAAAAATATTCAAAAGTTAATTGAATAGTATAGGAACAAGAAAGGCACCAAAGAAATAAAGCATTTCTTATGGTGGATCATATATTCAGGATCTTAAATTCTGTATCCCCGTGTCGAGTTTTGAGCGTGAACATGAGATAAGAGATGTGACTGAGAGCTCTTTCATTTATTGCTAAAGCATTATTGGAGTTTGTGTTCTAAAAATCTACGTCACTATCCAGAACATAATAATAATGTCTAGACTTGTTTAGACGTGTTGATTTTAGAGAGCTTGATGCACTGGTTGTTCAGTAACATCAGATATAATGAACCAATGTTGCATAATAGTTTCTAGAACTTTCAGCGGTGTACGAAATAACTTATATTAAATACTTATTGGAATTGTGTCATATTGAATTTGAAAAAAATGGTTTCCAAATCCCTTTGATGCGGGCCGACAGCATATGCCGTTGGTTTCATATTTTATATAATAATAAACAATTCCTGATAAACAAAATTCCATTCAGATGACGTCATTATAATTACAATACAAAATTCCTGTGAAATTGATGTTCGACATAAAATAATATTAGAACACGAGAAAAAATATATAAAAGCTGTTTATCGATACCAGCCGATTGCTTGACTTATTGACAAAACATAGATTAAAATAAAGAATTGTAGTTTTACTTAAAACAGCTTCACACCTTATGAAATGCATATTAATTTTTCTTCAATTAATTAAAATTTCGTTTCTATAAATTGAGAAACCATTGATGTAAAACTTCAGACAATCCCTATAAGTAAATTTTCAAAGCTATCTTAGTAGTGCAGCGATTCAGATTTGCTCACGCCAAGAAACAATTCTTATGAAACTTCAATTTCGAACATCTTCTGAATTAAAATTTTCTGAATACGTTGTCAAGGAGATTTTTTCTTTTGGTTCCATGATGTCTTAACACTGAATCGGGTTTCATAATTTAAACAAAAAAATTCTGTAATACAGTCAAATCTTTATTTTTCCGTGAACTAAATAATAATTTTTTAAATAAATAATTTAATTTTCAAATACATAAAAGTGTTTTATAATTTTGAATTACTTATGCAACTATTATGAGAATCATCGAATTCCAACTATTTTACATACGATTTACTTTCAAGCTTTCTTACTAGTGTCAGAGTGTTTAACTTTTGAAAGTTATTGCTTTTATTATAAATGTTAACATTTCTGTTATCCAATTTGCAGTGTAATTTTTTTTAATGTGTTTATACTTACCAATACATACGTTTTCTCTCGTTTTAAATTTGTTGGTTCCTTGTGATGACTATTTAGTTTCAACTTTTTCGATATTCACAATAAAATTTTGTTTTCTTGTCAGCGGTAACTTCGTTAGGTTCAATTCCAATAGCTCGATGATTGCAATCATTGTAAGAAGACATTAAGGTTGATGACATTTCTAACAAGCAATAAGCGTGTAAGCTGATAGTCTTTAAGGATAGATGTAACTAGTTCTGAATTATTATTTGATTAATTGTGAAAATTTCCATTACCCAATTTTTAGTGTAATCCACGATAAAATTATCCTTTTCATTCGAGCAGTAACTTCATTTGGTTTCATATTCCAATTTAAAATTAGTAAAAATTTGTTCCGAAAAACCTAATATTAACAGTTTATTACAAAGAGGCTTACATACTCTACTTATCTATTATAACTATTATAAGAATCATTAAACCTAACAATTTTACAAATAACTTATTTTCATGTCTCTTTAATCAGGGTGGCCGCAGGTTAGGGAAACGTGGACATCAGGGACAGGCAGAGAATTTATAAAAGAAGCACTTCAAATAACAATCAAGAATAATAAGTTTAAAATGGTTATCTTTCATTTATCAAAAATTCTATATTTAAAAAGTTGCAGGATTATAATTCAAGTGTTAAAATATTATTGCTTAGGGCCAAATTTTGAAAACAATTGACAAATTTGCAGCCAACCTGTCTTTAGTACTTTTTCAAAAACTTTCACAAGGTCTCGCTCATGACAATTACCTCACTGTTAGAAAACTCTGACCGAATATAAGTGCACATGTATGGGAAGCTTTTTTCTACTCACGTATATTAAATTTCATGTACAGTGTGCACTGAAATTCAAAGATGATAATTTTACAGTATGCTCGTTTTAGCTTCCACACTAATAATTAATTTCAGTTGTAAAAATGGTATAATTCACTTAGGATTTTCCCTTTGATCACGTTTTTGACTGTACAGGTGAAATATTTATCCTGAAATCTTTGTAAAGAGCTAAAATTAAATGCATATGAAGTGACTCATAGGTTAGGTCAAGATTTCGAATTCTATCTATATTATTCTGTGGAATTGATAGTTTGAAATATCTGTGGATTATAATATGGTACAAAAACTACACAATTTATTTATGAAAGAAAACTAAGAACACTATTTTAATATATAAAAATAGAATAAAGTTGATTTCTATAAATACATTTTAATTCACAAATGCAGTAAAATCACTTTCTGTTACTACGTGACATTTAAGTTAAGTTTGTAATTTAAAAGTGCTAAAATTTTCAAGAATTTGTCAACAGTACTGCAGCGGTTTTATTTTGAACATCCTTAAGGATATGCATAGATTTGCATAAAGCATGAGAGATTTGGTGTTCTTAATCTAAATGGCGTGAATATTCTGATTTTTTAAGGGGTGATTGTTAAAAAAGTCTCCATGTCCGGGCTAAATAACAAAAATTTTCGTTCAATGTGAAAGCACATTCTACTACCCAATATTTGTGAAATTGTATCGTCTCTCTCTCTCTCTCTCTCTCTCTCTCATCATAGCGCATGATTTTAGATATTGCAAGTCGTTTGAAATCCGTTTTGTAGTCAAGTGTTTTCAGTAAGATTACTATTATCAAGCTTTATAGAGCTATATTTCTTTCCATTAAAATTTATATATTTTTAGAGTACAGTCCAAACACCGAGCATTGTCGCCCCGAGCATTGCCGCTTGCCCGGTTTCTCGCTCGAGCGCTATCCCCACTTTAGCGTCGCTCGCGACTGTTGAATTTCATAGCTAACGCCCCGAAGATTGCTGGGAACGAAACTGCCGAATCTGAAGGTTTTTTTCCGGTCAAAATCTTGAAGTTTTTCAGTCAAACGAATTTTTCATTTTGTTATACATATATGAAATCAATATGAATCACTTTTTGTACACATGTATGTACACTACGTAAATAAAATGATTTTCGAGATAGATTTTTAACCTAACCGACGCGCGGCAATGCTCGGAGTTTGTCAGCTGCATTCTTCTCCTCCACGCATTCGAGCGTGAACGCGCTTAGAGTGGGGGTTTATGGCTTCTTTTAATTCTACTTCCCTACACTCCCCTACACTCCCGAAAGCGGCAATGCTTGGAGTTTGGACAGTATTTAAAATAGAGCTAAATAATTGTTGAAGTAACACCATATGATAGGTCATGCATGTATGCTCAGGGATCCAGCCTTATATGTAGATGCTTATAGACGAGTAGAACACTTTCGGCGTCGAATGTCATATGCAAAATACAGATAAGTAGATTTTAAAAAACATTGATGACGCGAAACCTAGAGGCTGCTTGCCTTTTCAGCATTATTAACTAAAAGTTATTTAATAACTTAACATATTTTTTTCTGTAGCTCTTCCGTTATTTGAATAATAATATTAGGAATGTCATATGTAAAATACAGATAAGAGAAATTTGAAAAACATTGATGACGCGAAACCTAGAGGCTGCTTGCCTTCCCAGCATTATTAACTAAAAGTTATTCACTAACTTAACATATTTTTTCTGCAGCTCTTCCTTTATTTGAATAATAATACTAGGAATTTTATGTCTGCTTTTAAATTGTGCTTTTTAGATGCTTTCTAGTTAAAATTATTCAAGTTTGACAAAAATTGATTTTTAATCTTCCTCTAATATAGAGAAATACATGAAATACTGTCGATATCATATATCATATGCGAGTTGTAGAGAAAAATGTTTAAAATAAAGATAAGTTCGGGATTTGAGATGTGAGTAACGTTCAAAATTTAGGAAGTCATACTAGATTAACTCAAAAATAAAAAATAAATCACTAGATATTAATTTGATTTCCAAAATCATCGGAAATCATGTCCTCCTCATTGTTTTAAAATAACTAATATTATTCCGGGTGGGTGCAGTGAGGAAATACACATGTGTAAATTTTAAGAATTTAGATTTATTTAACATATTGCATTATGAGGTATATATATATATAAAGAACTATATGATATTGAGTAAGAGACAAGCTTATTACTTACTCAGTATAGTAGTGGTTCTATTTTATAAGTGTTTTCAAATCAACTACATGAAATGCTTAATCAAACATAATAAATTTTTATTCGACGGTTGAAAAAAGATTAAACTAATTGTTAAAGTAAAACCATCAGCTATTAAACATATTATTCAATAATGCCAGCATTTCATTAATGATTGAAATGATCGCATGTGCATTATTTCGATTTCCAGCTGCTTGTGGTTGTAAAAGTAACCATAACCTATCTATCAATATGTTTGGATCATCCCAGTATTTTG
>CAKNYM010037181.1:3495-14605 GCA_932195095.1 Andricus curvator | reverse complement strand
TGAACGGTCACCCATCCAAGTACTAACCGCGCCCAACAATGCTTAACTTCAGTGATCTTACGAGAACTGGTGTTTTCAACGTGGTATCGCCATTGGCGAATTTATACATTATACATACATTAATTCACTAAATTTTAAACATTAAATTATAAAGATTTATCTGCTGAAACAGAAAAAGTCGAGTTAGATGAAAAAACGTAATGTCCGAAAATTTAACCCGGGTTTCCAAACCAGCAATCAGCTTCTCTCTGCAATCTGGTATTCTGGATGCTAATATCGGAGGCACTAAACGTCCTTATGGTATCATGCAAGGCCAGCTCCGGTTCGGTGCTGCCCGAGCGTGATTGAGTGCGGGGCATCCAGGAATGGTTACTGGACTGCTGCAAACTCAGTCGAGTTCCCAACAGAACATTATAAACTGTACTTCGATTAAGAGTTCGTCCTTCCGACAACTGAGACACGATATATAAATTTCCATTATTGATGCTAGAAAGTATAGTAATTTATGCTTTCTTCTCTTTTTTGAGAAAACGCGCTTTTTATGAGAGTATTAGTTTTTCATTTGTGCAAAGGTTGATGCACTTAAATTGTAGGTGGTAACATACGAATTGTATATAATAACTTTAAAGTATTAAAAGATAAGGTACTATGCAGGAGAGATACAAATTTTTAATGATTAGTGCGTAGTTTTACATTACTTCCCGTGTCTTCTGCATCTATTCCTGAAATTTGGCAATCACTAAACAATTCGTGTACTGAATATCCAACTCTTCAATCTCATTTTTCTCCGTGTGGGAATATTGAAAGCAATTCAATTGTTTTTAAGTTTTTGCATTGATCAAGAGAGCGAACATAACTGAAGTTCAAAATGAGTTTGTAAGAAAATGATCTGAAACAAAATTGAATCCCTAGGTTTTTTCTTTGAAATATCCCTCTAGTTTCAGTGTCGACTGAAAACCGTGAAACTGATAGAAAACAAATGGTCAACATTAAAGGCAGATCAACAGGGAAATATATAATAAATCAGTTTTATATCATCTAAAGTAATTCACTGCTTACACCTGGGCCGTAAAAATAAAACGGAAACACTTTAATAGTACAATTTTTTTCGTAGAATCTTTTTTGGGTCTGGTGCGCATTTTGCGTTCCACTGAAATTGCATGTACATGAATAGCTAGGACGCTAGGTGCAAGTGCTCAAAAATACTTATTCGTATTTATGCCAGGAAGATCATGTACAGATCAGATATTTAGCCTAAGACGGATCACAGAAAAAAGCTTGAGAGTAGGAGAGAAAGTTTTCTGTGCATTTATTGACCTAGAAAAAGCATTTGACAAAGTAAATAGAAATAAACTTTGGGAAGTCCTTAAAGAGTACGCGTGAAACAAGTATGCGTTATGTCCTCGTGGCTATTTATCATATTCATGGATAAGTGTCTAAGAACTGCCCTCTTCGACGAAGAAGGTGTAGATCTCGAAACAGTCAAGGTACGTGGGTTAGCTTTCGCAGATGACAAGGTTGTTATGGCAGAATCAATCGAGGACTTGCAAAGAATGTTGAATGAACTTAATACAAGCATGAAGAACATGAACCTCAAAGTTAACGTAAATAAAACAAAAATCATGGTGTTTGAGGGAAAGAGTGAGAAAACAATATGCAACATTCTCCTAAATGATGAGAGATTAGAACAAGTTGACAAGTACGTATATCTAGGTAGTGTATTCACTAGCGACGGAAAAATAGATGGGGAGTTGGATAGGCGCATAAATAAGGGTAAGCAGGTTATCGGTAGAGCAGGGTCCATCCTAACAAATAAAAACATATCAAAAAAAGCTAAAATGGCCATACATAATTCTATATTCGTACCGACTGTACTATACGGTAGCGACACATGGACCTGTCAAGAAAAGGACAGGAGTAAAATTAACGCGATCGGCATGAAACCTCTGCGCATAATATGCGGGAAAACACTGATGGAGAAAGTCCGAAACGAGACAATCCTCAATGAATGTGGTACAGGAAAGACACTAGTTGACATATGGGAAAGAAATCAGTTAAGATGGTTCGGACATCTTGAAAGAATGAAAGATGAACGACTGACCAAACAAGTGTATAAAGGTAAAGTAAATGGCAGAATGCCCAGAGGTAGACCGCCGAAAGAATGGTTAGAATCTGTAAATGAGACATTAATCCGAAGAGACATAAGAAGCCATAGAAACACAAGAGCTTGCATGAAAAAATGCATGGACGTGAAGGAGGCTAGAGTAGTATGGCAGGACAGAAAAGTGTGGCGTCAAATAGTTTGTAAACAGAGTGACAATAGAATGATTTACGCCTGAAACAAAGAACTTGGATACTAATGGGCCCAAGTGGGGAACCATACATAACAATTTTGTGAGGCTCTTCACTTGGGGTGATCGCTAGAGAGATTGATCAGCAACCTGGGTCGGAGCAGTGTTGCGGAATAAACATGTATTTTAAATAAATAACACGAGAATTCCAGATCAATCTAAAATATCTATACCTAACACTTATATACCTATCTACCTCATACCTATATACCTACCTACTTTATACCTATATACCCATATACACACTACTATTTTCCAACCGAGCAAGTCACGTCTACCTTAATGGCTTAATGGTATAATAATAATAATAAAAAAAACTATAGCTTTCTTACTCTTCAATAAAATGTATCAATATTATAGGTCAATCGATTCGTCTCGAATCAACACATCTTTTCTATTCTTGCATCAACTTTAAATTATGAGAATAAAAAAAATTTTACTTTAAAAATCGATTTTAAATATAATATAGATGTCGATAACTTCCTTACTCTTTAATAAAATGTATTAATATTATAGGTCAATCGATTCGTCTCGACCCAAGGAATCGTTTATTTTCTTGCAACAACTTTGAATTATGTTGATAAAAAAAGTTTTACTTAAAAAACCGATTTTTTAAATATTATTCAGTGCTAAGAAAAAATACAATAAATATTTTTAGAAATCCTTCGGTCAGTTTCAAGATATTAGTGGTGAAAACAAGCCCTCCAAATTTTATCAATTTATCTGCAACTGTTTTCAAGTTATCGTGTTCACAAAAAAGGGTGACATCCACACACACACACACACACACGCGCGCGTGCGCGCGTCCGGACAAATGCTTAGAACATTGTATTAGACATTTTTGAATCAAGAACCAGGTTTCATTAAATGAATTTACTAATTTTAAAAAATGTTACCATTACAAAGCTTCCTCTATGCACAAAATTTAAAAACAAAAGTTGTTCACCCAAAAAAGATCTACAAATTCTTTATTAATTATGTTTTGATAGGAACCGTAGTTTTTGTTTTAATCGTAAAAAAAAGATTGAAAATAAAAAAATTGAATTTTTGGAAAAACGAGTTTTGCAACGAAAAAAATGAATAGACAAAAGTTGTTGAATACACAAAGATCTACAAATTTATTAGAAAATTTTGTTATAAAAATAAAATTAAAAAATTTAATTTGTGGAAAACCGACACAAGCTACAATAAAATTTTAATTAACAAAATTTTTCACCTAAATTATATCTACAAATTTGTTCAAAAGGTCAAAGTATCGACAAGTGTAATTTGGTGATTGTGAATTCTCTTTTGTTAAAGCTCCTTCGGCTTTAACAAACAGATTCTCAACACGTTCAGCTAACCTGGATAATGTATCATTTCGATAAATGTATATGATAATTCATAATATGCATTGGTATTAAAACATACATATTTACATTGTCTTGTTTTTGTAATTAACAAAAGTGAGCATTTCATAACAAAAAAAAACAATAATTTCGTTATTGAACATTTTCTTGCAACTTGTGTCGTTTTTCCATAAATTTAATTGGTTTATTTTCAATGTTATTTATACGATTTTAACTAAAAATACGCATTTCAGCGTAAGGTGGTTCCAAGCAAATTTGCTGATATAATTTAGGCGAAAAATTTTGTTAAATAAAATGTTATAGTAGGTTGTGTCCTTTTTCCAAAAAGTTGATTTTCTTATTTTTAATACATTTTTATAACAAGAGTTTAGAACAAATTTGTAGATATTTTTTGGTTGAACAACTCTTGTCTTTTCATTTTTTTCATCTCGTGTCGTTTTTCCACAAATTTAATTTTTTTATTTTAATGTTGTTTACGAATAAAACAACAATCTGATTTTTTTTCGTAGCTTGTGTCGTTTGTCCAAACATTTATTTTTGTATTTTTAATGTATTTTTTTACGAATAAAACAAAAACTACGTGCCCAATAAAAAAGTGATTCATAACAAATTTGTAGCTCTTTTTTCGGTAAATAATTTGCGTTTTTTTGTGTCTTGCATAGTTTGACGGCGATGACATTTTTTATTTTTCATTATTTTTTTGTGCGATCAAAATTTCAATTTCTGATTTTTCGAAAAATTTCAAAAAGTTGTTACGGTAATCTTGTAGGGCTTTCAAAAAGCAACGTTTTTTCTTCTCTTGACTTTTTTTCATAACGTGCTTTGTGTTCATTTTCGTTTTTTTTTATTTATTTTGAAAATTCTATAATTTTTGATGGAATTCGTAGTTTTTGTTTTATTCGTAAAAAACTAAATTAAAAAAAAAAATTTTGGGCAAACGACACAAGATATGGAAAAATTGTATAGAATGAAGTTGATCATCCAAAAAAGAGCTACACATTCGAAATTGTCGTTTACATATTTTGGGGTTAGGCCTTTTTGTTCGCTTACAGGGGTATGTCACGCCAGCCATTCCAGTCTATACGAAGTTGGTTCCCAGCTTGACTCAGCGGAGAAACAGCGAAACTGTGGCGTTGATCGCCTTTCGCCAAAATGTTGTGTTTAAATTTTGACAAAAAGACTCATAAGTGTCAAAATAACCAAAATGGACGTGTCAACATCCGATGTCAAAATATAACCTTTGAAATCTCTTCACGTGTAACCCGCCTAACGTGACCATTTTATAAAAGGTTTTAGAATTTTTGCTTTTTTTGGTAAATTACCTCTGTTGGACGTCGGTATTTTACTAGTTTACGTGTGAATATATTTACGTTCGAATATAATCGAAAAAATTCATGAATTCTAATATTTCATTTAAATTTAAACAAGATAATTGGGCGAAAGGCGATCAGCGCTGCAGTTTCGCATTTTTCCCGTTGAGTCAACTTGGGAACTATAATCATAATAATCGTGTCATGCCCCTGTTCGCTTAGTACCCCTTGGGTTAGGACCTTGACTGACTTTGATGAATTTTTAAAAAATGAAAAAAAAAATTTATAATTTTTTTGGTTTACACCATCGAAACGGCGTTTGGTTGAGGAGTCCAAAAATGTGTAAAAGTCAATTTCGGAAAATTGGTGGGATTGGCCCTTTTGTTCCCCGACCCTTCATTTGTGTTTAATAATTTTTTGATAGGACGCGTAGTTTTTGTTTTAATCGTGAAAAGTAACATTAAAAACTAAAAAATTTAATTTTGTAAAAAACGACGCAAGGTACGAAAAAATTAATAGACAACAAATGTTCACCCAAAAAAGATCTACCGGATGCGCACTTTTTTAAATTATAAAGACAAGGCAATGAAAATACGTATGTTTCAATACCAAAGCATATTATGAATTGTAATAATATAGATTGATTGAAATGATAAAATGATACATTTTTCAGGGTAGCTGAGAATGAAAATTAGTGCAAAATAAGGAGTAAATGTTAAAGTAATCATGAAAAATAAAATTTGCAAATTATTTTGCAATATATGAATAAGCAGTCTGAGACCGAGGTACATAAATAATTATAATAAACATTTGATATAATAGTGTTGAACACAATGTAGAAAAGTTCACATTTTGGACAAAATCGAGTGCGAAGCACGAGATACGTGATGAGAATGTGTTCGTTAAAGCCGAAGGAGCTTTAACAAAAGAGAATCATAATCACCAAATTACCGATGTCGATGCTTTGGCCTTTAATTTTAAAAGGTCCGTGCACAAATGTGGGGGAAATACAAAGACGGAGCGCGTAGCGCGAGATAAATATATTATCGACAGCGAAGCCCGAGAACCAACAGTCGCGCGCCCAAACCTGCGAGCCGCGCGCGCAAGTTTGGGAATGCACTCACGCAGCGGGCAGATTATTTTAATTATAAAAATCTGTCCGCTGTGCGAGCACATTCTCTTCGCGCGCGGCTCGCAAAATTGAGCGCGTTCAAGGCGCGCGTCTGTTGGCTCTCGCGCTTCGCGCTTGATAATGGGTTACCTCGCCTTTCGCGCTCGGATATTTATTCTTTGCATTTGGAATGCTTGAATGAAACTTTATCAAAAACATCTCTTTCAGATCCCACTATTTATATGCGTCTTCATATATTCTGAATTTTCTACGTAATTAAGTATAGTTAAAGATCAAGTTGCTCAAAGCTCTGTAGGCAGCGTTCTCGAAGTTCAGTTTGGATTTTTTGTTAATATTTTGGAAGGAGGTAGGAGATAAATTAGTTAACTCTATTCATCTTTGAAAATGTTAATTTTAAGGTAGGTCTGTGAAGTATAAAAAATACTGTATGTTTGGAAAACTCATTCTTTAGAGAAAGTTTTTTTCCAAACGCTTTATATTTTTAGACATGAATTACAAATTTTTATTTTAAATTGGTAGATTTATTTTCTACATTTAACAATAATTAAGGGGCACTATGCAAGAATGACACATGGATCCGTTTCACAGCAGCGTTCACTCCTGACCAGAAATCCAAATTGAAAATTTTAATTTTTTTAATGTATATTACATTAGAGATCTGTGTATCTCAATTTGCAGAAAATCTCCTGAATTATTCAGAAAGTTTATACTATACACACCTAAAATTGGACTTGATTTAAATTTAATCAAAATGTGAAAAAAAATGTGACAATTAAATTTGGAAACGTAATTTTAATTATTACTTTAACTGTAATAAAATATTGTTGTACGAGTTGAACACTTTTTAGAGAAAACTATAATGATCTATTTTATTTTAAAGCGAAATTCATTGTTTTGGCTGCTTTTAGGATAACATAGGCTTTTTATTATTATACATATATTATAATATACTAATTTCTCTCCTACCAGCTTCCAAAATATTAACAAAAACTCCAAAGTCAACTTCGAGAACGCTGCTAGTCCAGTCATCTGGTCGGAAAAATGGTGCAAATCTGGTCATTTTTGGAGTCATTTTTTCTCTCTTAAATGCTTCATTTGG
This sequence comes from Andricus curvator, assembly GCA_932195095.1. Lineage (NCBI taxonomy): Eukaryota > Metazoa > Arthropoda > Insecta > Hymenoptera > Cynipidae > Andricus > Andricus curvator. The sequence goes on along the minus strand of CAKNYM010037181.1, from coordinate 7,364 downwards.
GGGTGCATAATAAGGGGTCAGGTTCTGTGAACAGAATTTTGTCCCGGAACACAGAAATGTTTTTGGTAAAAGGTGCAAAATATCACATGGCAGTTGATTGGTGCTTTCCTGTGCATTTTAGGGATAAAAGTGTTCCTACCAAAATTAAAGTAGGTAAAATTTTGCGTTAAACTTAAAAATGATTAAATATTCATTTTTTATCTATAATAAGCCTCCCTAATAGAAATTTGAGTGAAAAATGCCGAACAAATGCACATTTGATGGGTGATGGAAATTTATTTATTTAAATAATGATTAATTTATTAATTAAAAGTGGTTGATTATTATTCATTTAATAATTAAATAATTATTTGATCACTATTACTTGACTTAAAAACTTATGTGTTAAGAAAATGAACGTAGTTTGTTCCGCGGTGCGATTTAGTCACCGAACTGATTAAGGGTACACTTTGCAAGGTCATTATTCGTGACCTAGTAGGGGTAGGAAACGTTTTTTTTCAACTAACGCAAAATTAAGTCCTCTTTCATTTATCTCCTTAGAACTTTCTCGTGTGACATCCGTGAAACGAGTGATTTCCAAAAAACACGACTTTCGGGTTTTCGGTTAAAAAAGCACAAAAAACAGGTATATTTGGGAAGGTCATTACTCGTGACCTATTGGAACTAGGACCTAGGACCTACGAACTTTCTTTTGTGACAACCCCGAAACGAGCTATTTACAAAAAACTGAACTCTGGGCATTTACCTGAAAATTCAGGTCGAAATGGGTCACCTTCGGCAGGTGCTAACTCGCGATCTATTGTAGTCAGGACCCGGCGATCAGGATCCGAGCTACAGAGAAACCAAAAAAAAACATGTGATTTTTGGCAAAAAATTGAAAAAATCAGGGTTCTTTGAAAGGCCGTAACTCCTAGACTATTGGTGGTAGAACACCTTTTTTTTTAGTTCAACGCAGAATTTTACCTACTTCAATTTTGGTATGAACACTTTTATCCCTAAAATGCACAGGAAAGCACCAATCCACTGCCATGTGATATTTTGCACCTTTTACCAAAAAAATTTCCGTGTTCCGGGACAAAATTCTGTTCACAAAACCTGACCCCTTATCATGCACCCCCAAATGAAGCATTTAAGAGAAAAAAAATGACTCCTCCAAAAATTACCGGATAAAAGTACCAGATGACCTGACTATGCCTGACAGAGCAGTCCTCGCGACGCTTTAGCTAACAGCGCGGGCAGACGTCGAGTGCTTTTTCCAAATCTGAATATATCAGTAAATTTTTAACGAACCGACATGAGATTTTCCAAAAAACTTCATTCAACATTGCTGAACAAATCACTCGCTGGAAGTCGTCTGAAAGTCGAAATAACCTAGATACTTTTTACTGGTGAAACCAAGAAAACACAATTATCGATTGACCTCATTTTGCAATTAAACATTATTAAACAATAAGCGATTGTTAACTTTTTCATGATTTCGTAGACATTGCTAGAGTATTTTGAACATTTCCTGCAAATATGAACTCATTTCAATAATATTTGGCCGAGTTAGAACGATTTAAGTTTTAAAACCTAATTAAATCAGGGAGACATTTTTTTTCTCAATATTTCGTTTTTATTATTAAAAATAAACGTTTGGCAAAAAAAAATCAAACAGGAAAAAGTTTCATTTCCTTATTCTCTACAATTCTACATTTTCAAAAAATTGATTTTTCGATTTTGAAAATTTTCTTTTTTTGAGACGATCGGACAATACTTTTACGCGTTTTCGAGCATCGGGCTGGTTATTGCATCATATTGCATATCCATATCCATATCTTGACTTTTTTCATAATGTGCGTTGTGTTCATTTTTTATTTTTTTTTTATTTTGAAAATTCTATAACTATATATATATATATATATATATATATATATATACCATTAAACCATTTCCCTTTCAGGGTAGGCGTGACACTACCCGATTCGGGTAGTGTTTCTAGGTTTTTCTTGTAGTTATAAATAACTACAATTAAAAAATAACTATAATTTTTAATATCCTACTTTTATGTATAATATATTAAGATATGGATATGGAGTTCCATCACGCTCATTGTCAATTTCTCTCGGAAACTTATTCTCGTATCTCACTCAAAATTTGAATGTTCTATTTTCATTTTCATTTTTTTCGAAAGTTATCGTGTTAACGGACGGACGGACGGCCGGACGGAGGGAAAGACAGACGCAATCGCCAAAACTTGATTTTCGGCTTCAGGGGGTCTTAAAACGTGGAGATCCGTTGAAAAACTGAGTGTGAAATTTCTGACAATTTTAATACTTTCTCAATCATAAATGATGAGAATGTAAAAACAAGACAATGAAAATACGTCTGTTTCAAAATATCAATGCATATTATGAATTGTATTAATATAAAATTGAAATAATACATTTTTTCAGAGTAGCTGAGAATAAAGATTAATGCCAAATGAGGAACAAATATTAAAGTAATCATGAAAAATAAAATTTGTGCTTTATTCTGCAATAACTGAATCAGCAGTCCCGGACCGAGGTACAGAAATTAATATGATATATGGGGCGTTATTTCTCAACTGCCCCAACTTTGAATATCACGTTTTTCGATTGTCTTTAAATTCTGAAAATATGTTCGTCTACCCACCAGTACTTGTATACCATTAAGCCATTTCCCTTTCAGGGTAGGCGTGACACTACCCGATTCGGGTAGTGTTTCTAGGTGGATAGTTTTCTTTTAGTTATAAATAACTACAAGTGTAGGCTCACCACACCCACGATGTGCCAACAACACTCAGTATTCTTGAATGGTCACCCATCCAAGTACTAACCGCGTCCAACGCTGCTTAACTTCAGTGATCTGACGAGAACTGGGTTTTTCAGCGTGGTATGGCCGTTCCACATATTTATAGACTGTAACTCACTTTCTAATTATTCGATTTGAAATTTTCATAAGCGTTTTGGAAACTGCTTTTTATACTCTACTTTTTTTGAAATTTAGGCTTCTTTCATTTTTCATAGAATATTCGCAAAAGAAATCTTGACTTTTTTACTATAAGAAACCTCTAAGACTCGGACGTCACGCTCCATCATACCGCGAAACAGTTTTCAAATATACCATTTTTGTTAGTTATTCACTTTTATTCAGAATTGGCTAAGATCTTCGTAAAAAATATTCAGAATTGTTCACTTCTGATTTGAAAGAAGTTTATTCTTTTTAAAATTTGTTATAAAAAAAGAAAGTGGTTACTTCAAAATTACGATTAGTTCTCTTAAAATCAATGATTCCTTACTATTATAATTTGTATTCCGATAATGATTGTTAATTGCTTATACAGATTTAAAAATAAATAGTTAATTTAACCATTGCCTTAAGTATAAACTGTGTTTATTTAAATCAATATACTATTATGGTATTAGTATTTAACGCCTGTCGTTAGTCTAGGTTCTATTAAGTCATAGTTTCGAGAGTCTACCACGTGTAGGTTGCAGTGCGATTTCAGACTCCTTTTATCTTAAACATAATTCGGGGTGTTTGCTTTTTGTGAGTCCCTTGTCTCTCCCTTCACAACCTATTTAAGCTGTTCGACTCACAAAAATCAAGCACTCCGAATTATCTTTATGATTGAAAAAAACTGAAATCGCACTGTAACCTCCTAGGCTCACGACAGGCGTTAAATACTAAAACTAATAAGTTTACAAAACACAGTGGGAAAGGCACTCTGCCTATGTTTATTCTACATATTTATAATTGTTCCTATAGAAAATAGGAAAAAATTCCATGGTCGAAAGAGCAAAATAAAAATAAATTCGAATTCACTGTTATATATATATATATATATATATATATATATATATATC
>CAKNYM010037179.1:0-52107 GCA_932195095.1 Andricus curvator | reverse complement strand
CGGGCGTATTTGCATCGCGCTTTACGCTAGGCTCCTCTAGATTTTTGCACTTCGTGTTCGACTTCGATGAAAAGAAAAAGTTTGTTTGCAAATATTATAAAATTATCAAAACCTCTACATATTAAGTAATTGTTAAATTTATTTTTATTTCAGACTGAAAAGGAACTTTATTTACTCAAGGTTCTATCGACCTTAAGGAACACATTCTCATCCAGACACTCGCGCTCGATATTTGATTTGAAAATCATTTGAACCGTATGATAGAAACAAAAAAGTTTTAGCGCACTTACGGCGTGCGATTTGGTAAATACACTGAGCGTGCACTTTGTGCTTCGTGTTATATGTTCTTCATATACAAATTACTAAATTTGTATTTGATTTCAAATGAAAAGTAATGATATAATTCAGGCGACAAATTTTATTAGTTAACATTTTATTATAGCCTGTGCCGTTTATCAAAAAAGTTAATTTTTTCATTTTGAATATATTCTTACCACAAAAATTGATTACGGGTTTGTAAGTCTTTTTTGAATGCACAATTTTTGTTCATTTATATGTTTTCGTACCTTGCATTGTTTTTTCAAAAATTTGATTTTTTTTACTGTCAATGTTATTTTCGCGAATAAAACAAAAACCACGCATCCTATCGAAACATGAGTCAGAATAAATTTGTATCTCTTCCTTGAATGAACAAATTTTGTTTCGGTCATTTTTTCGTAGCTGGTAATATTCGTCTGAAAATTTGATTTTTCTATTTTCAATGCTGTTTTTTACGAATAAAACAAAAACTACGCGTCATATCAAAAAGTGAATGATAAGAAATTTGTAGATATTTTTTAGGTGCACAATTTTGGTGAGATGATATTTTCTGGTATCTTGCATAGTTTTACAGCAAAATGGCTTTTTTGATTTTTCATTAACTTTTTGTGCGATCAAAATTTGAATTTTTTATTTTTCGAAAAATTCAAAAAGTTGTTATGAAAATATTATAGGGTGTTCAGGAATCAACGTTTTTCTCCTCTTGACTTTTTTTCATATCGTGCGTTTTTCGGCTTAAAATGTTCATTTTCGTTTGTTTTTTGGAATTTTGAAAATGCTATAACTCCAGTAATTTTTTTTTTATCACGAAAAGTCATAAGAATATTTTGTTCGTCATTTTGCGTACTACTAATAACCGTACATAGAATTTTCAAATCTTCCAAAAAAGTGGTCTCAAAAATTTTCAAAATGTGCTCACTTTTTGGATTTTCATCCAAAATAGCTGGTTAATGAACTCGTTCTCTATTTTTGGGCCATAAAAAAGTGTGCCAAAGCTCAATCAAATCTGATCATTCTTTCGAAAGTTATCGTGGCTACAGACAGACAGACAGACTACAGACAGACAGACACCTTCGTAAAAATCGTTTTTTCTAGCTCAGGGGGTCTCGAAACGTGGAGATTTGATGAAAACCGACTATGTCAAATTTTACATAAAACCAATACCTTCTCATTAGAATGAGAATGTAACAAATATACAATTTTTTTGAAGACCTTCGGAATTTTTGTTAATTGATTAGCTATTTCCACTGGTCTACTTGGAGCGTTACAAAGTGAAATGATTCCAAACTTAGTTTGAAAATTGAAGCATTCCTAAATTAGGATCTTCATACTAAGTCTTTGAAAATCATTAATTTTCAAATTGTGCATCACGATTTTTAAAATTCAATCATTTTATCCATTGTGTCAAATGAATAACTTAGAAATAAGTAATAAAGCAGTTCCATAAAAGGGGAACAACTTCATCTTGAAGACAGTTTTATAAGATTTTAAACTGACGTATATGTACTGCTTTAATAATATAATATAATAAACTGTCACATTAACATGATAGAGAAAGTCTCTAAAAAAAACACCCGAGAAGTTAGCGGAAATATTTATAGGAGCTTTAATGTGTACAAAATGAATGATCAGGGTGGCCATTTTAATCGGAGAAAAAAATTCCCGGTTTTTTCTCATTTCGCAAACATTTTACACGGTCAATAGTAAGTAAGTATACCATTAAGCCATTTCCCTTTCAGGGTAGGCGTGACACTACACGATTCGGGTAGTGCTTCTAGGTGGATAGTTTCTTATAGTAAATAACTACTACAAGTGTGGGCTCTAAAGCTAAACATTTTTCCATTCGAAGTAATAAAAAATAAACTACAAATTAAAGCACTCAAAGCGGAACTCTTGAATTTTAAACTTTTCAAATTGAAGTTTAAAGGTTTTTAAATTCAAAAATTTTTTATTCGAATGCTCAATAATTTACACGTATAAAATGGAAGGTACTAACACTTTCCAATTAAACAATTTTAAATGAAATGCACATCAACTGAAAAATTTAGAATCTTTAACTTTTATAGATTATAGAGTGCAAAGATTCAGATTCAATTCCAAAAATATAAATCCACGTTATTATTTTCAATGCTCTAAATTTAAGAATCAATCAATAAACTTTAAATTTTTATGTATTTTAAGCAATTTTAAGCTAGAAACACTGAAAATTGAAAAATTAAAATATTTTTATTTAAACACTTCGCAAATTAGAAGTTAAATTAGTTTCATTTAAAATAGTTAAAACATCCTTGAAAAGCTGCAAAATTTTATTTCCAAATCTTGAGAAATCTAGAAGTTGTTTTGAATTTTTTCAAATTTAAAATATTTTTGAAATTTTTTCCGAACTTCTAAATATTTTAATTAATAATAAATATTAAATGATAAATGTATTTTATGCAAAACCGGACGGTTTTTGTACCTTTCTGTGCGTGTTTGTGGGACTCGAAGTTCTCGTTCGTCGGAGGGGGTATTTTGCCGGCTACGGCCGTAAAAGTATACTTTTACGGAGTGCGCGCATGCGCTTTTGGTCCAAGCGGCGACACTTCTGGCTCTCTCTTCTGACGCATGCGCGGTACATATCACAAATGTTTGTAGACTGTGCAATACAAATGTACAGAGCATGCCGGCCGGCAACACGCAGCAACACGTGGGTCCGCGAGTCTTTCGTTAACCGATAGATAACAATTGTGTCGCGATGGCAAAGATTTTATTTGACTATAACTAAAACATGGCCACACCTGGTTACGCATAACCTAAACACTGACAGTGACTGAAAGCGTACTGAAGCGAATGTCCTGCGACATTTTTGCAACTGACTGAAAACGACTGAAGTAGACGACACGATTAACAGCCAAGGGTAATGTCTACTTTTTTCATATACTCTTGCGTTGTTGTGGAGTTGCTGCGCTGACTTTGCAGCGCCTCTCTCTCGCCTCCTTGGACCACCCAGCTAACACAGTTACTAGTCTGAATCAGAGCCGGATTAAGGCAACTCGGGGCCCACGGCTGTAAAGTTTTTTGGGGCCCTCTGGGAAAAATCTCTGATAAAATGCATACAATAAAATAAATTATAACAAAATGAGGTTCATAAAAATAATTAAATAAACTTTTCGTTCTTCTCGATGTTGAAAAATGATATTTATTATTGCACTTAGAACTAATAATATGTGTATTATACACTCATACATCTAAGAAACACATTCTTTCGCGCTTTTGCGTTCGCGAATTCTTTTATTACATCTTCAGAAAATAATGACTTTAGACGATCTGTCTCGATTGCCAATAAACTGAGACCAGTTAATCTTTTATCACACACAGTTGAACGAAGTTCTGATTTTACCCCAGCTAGAGTTGAGAAAGATCGTTTAGCTTCAAAATTTGTGATGGGAATGAATAAGAACCCAGTGGGCAAAAAAATTAAGGATGTCCTAGAGACGTCTTTGGGACATCCCTAAGACGTCTTTTGGAACATGTCTTTCGGACGTCCTAGGGATGATCTTAAGACGTCTAATGTCAGTAAGAAAGATGTCCTGAGAACGTCCTATGCCTTTAAAATGTATTTAGGACATCTTTAGGACATTGGACGTCTTAGAGACGTTGATTGGACTGACATTGGACATCCTAGGAACGTCCCAAGGACGTTCTTGGAATGTTTATGGTTTTGTGCCCACTGGGAAGAGTCTAAAAACAATATATACATCCGGGAAAATTAACGTATGTCTGAATCTGACATCCAGTTAAAAATAGTTATAGCTGATAATCTTTTGTCTTTGTGAGCAGATTTCAAGAATGGTGATGCACCTGTTTGTTAGCAGGCTCAGGTAACTTCATATTTTTAGAGTCTATTTATTTATAAAATAATAAAAGGATACCCTTAAATTGATTAGATCATCGATGATTACAGGGCTAAAATCAATATGGGATATCAGTGGGAGGGAAATGTAATCATCTTCGAACGAGGCGCCTTCGTATAATTATTATAATCGTATATCGTATATAATTCGTATTATTATTATAATAAAATAACTATATAAATTATAAAATATATAATTATAATCGAACTTCACGTACAAGTAAGTTTGTTTGATTATACAATTATACTCAGCGCCTCGTTCTCGAGATTACATGTAGATTTTTAGAAATAAGGGATCTTTTCTTATTTTTCCTTTCTTTTTTGATTTTATTCCTTTCCTTCTTAAAACAAGATGAACATAATAATTAAACTGATTGAACAAAGATAATCTTATATGTTAAGTATCATTCTTTCTGTAGAATAGAAAAAGCAAACGAGCTATTTGAATTCTGAATTGGCAGGTTATAAAAATCTGCGATAGTTTTGAAGCCGTTGTCCAACACGCTGTATGTTTTATAGTACTTATATCAACCCCTTTCTTCGATGCTGATGATGTAGATGCATGCCTTGTAGTATAAGCCGAGAAGGTGTCCATGTATACACCTGACTTTTCTAGCAGGGACTTAACCCAACGATTAATAGTTTAGCGACATACAGGTTTGTAAGGTTTTCTCGTCGATGTAAACAAAGTACGATTGACGCCTCTTATATTTTTTGTCACCTCTGAAAAAGCCAAAACAGCTCTAGCTATAAAAACACCCGGCCTCTCCGGGTAAAAAGGTAGAATTAAATGTGGTTGGCATCGACCTGGTTTTGAAGTTTTAAATAAATCAGGTATCTTGATTTTCAGTTTAGATTTTGTAACTTCAATGTTCATTATATTAATTAAGGCTAATGTTTGAAGCATATGCGCCGAAATAAGGGCCAACAATGTTGCAGTTTTTTTGAAATTTCGGTGACATTGAGAGGCTTTGATACTGACAGATTTTCTATAAATTGTAGAACAGGTGTAGTGTCCCACGTAGTGCAGTATTTGGGCCGAACCGGTCTTTGTATAAAGACTCCTTTAAAGAATCTATTAAGCAAGGGATCTTTGGATATTTCAGTGTTCAATGTTAGCGGGATTGCCGATCGAGCGGTGTTTAAAGTACCATACTTCGCACCAATGTTAAATTTCGTCGTCAAGAACTCTATTATAAATTCGGAATTCGCTTGATACATATCAAATCCATTGAACTTCGAAAAATCCGCCCATTCTCTTAATATGTCCAAAGTACTGTTTACGTGTAGCATCGGATATGGATGACATGTAAAAACAGAAAAATCCCTCAGGAATTCCTTTCCTTAAGAAGGACTTCCGGATAATCTCGCTGCGTTGGCCAGTATGGCACTACAATAATTCCGCTAGCTTGATCATAAACAATTTTTCTCAAGGTCGGTAAAATTATGGAAAAAGTTGGAAAAGTATAAAAGGCCTTATTAGGACAATATTTTTGCATGCTCTATCAGAAAGTTCCCATTTTGTATCTATATTAGTAACTCTAGAGGCTCTATCTGCCTCCACATTTTGCTTTGAAGCAATGTAAGATGCCACAATCCATATTTTCCGCTTTTCGCACGATTGCCAACTATCACGAGCTAATTCACTTAGTTTAGGAAACTTAACACCCCCACCTTTAATAATATATGCTATAGCCGTAGTGTTATCTAGCCTCAATAAAGAGATAGGCCAAGAGTTCCAAGTGATTTATATGGAAACATTTTTCTGTTTCACTCCAGACACCTTGAGCACACATCTCGTTACAATGTGCCCCCAATCTGTTAATGACGCATCTGAGTTAATTTCAATAATAAATTGACGAGTTCTAATAAGGTTACAACCTAGGGATAGATTCATCTTCCACCATTATATATCATCCTTAAGATGCTCTTGGATCACCATTTTGGCATCATAGTCATCGCCATTCAGCAGTAAAGTTATATATTTCGCGCGTTCCAGTCGTTTGCAACATATAAAACTGTACACCAGAGCAGGGCAGCAAGAATTTAACAGGCCTAAAAGCTGAGCAAATTTGCGAATCCGCCACTAAGAGCCTGACTCAAAAGAATTCAACAAATCTACCGTATGAAGTTTTTTCTTTTCTGTCAATTCCAGTGTGAAATCTTTCGAATTCAGAAAAAATCCTAGGTATTTACATTGCTGAGAGAGTGGTGAAGAACTTTTCCTATAATTAATTATAAAGCCTAAGCTTTCTAACAAAGCAATTGATTGTTTTACATTTTCTTTACATGAATCCGAAGATTCTCCCATGCATAATATATCGTGAAGATAAATAAGCGACGGTAAACCCTTCGATCTAAGAATGTTTATAATCGGTTTCATGATTTTTGTAATTATAAAAGGACTAAGACATAGTCCAAGTCGAAGACAAACGAATTGATACAATACCCCTTTAAATCGGAATCTTAACCCTTCGAGGACAACGTGGAATCGTGGGACGTATAGAGCAACGTGGGGTGTTGGCACACCCCACTCTGTTTTTTGCGTTTAAATTTTTAATGGCGCATTTCCGGGTTTCGAAAAATACTTGGATTCAATCCCAAATACCTAGAATAAAAAAAAAATAAAATTAAAAAAATGCGTCAGAGGCTGAAGTGATACTGAAAGAGAAGATACTCAAAGCGGGAAGCCTTCCTGCAACCTGTACACAGCGAATATGCGTTTTTTGTTCCGTTGGGGTGGCCATACACCCCACGTTGTCCTCGAAGGGTTAAGAATTTCTTACTATCACCATGGACAGGGATAAGAAAAAAGGCATCTTTTAAGTCAATCGAGCACATGCAAGCATTGGGTGTTAATAAACTCTTCGCCACCCGAATGTCTTTCATCTTAAAATGAGGTTGTTCAACATATTCATTTAATTTTTTTAAATTAAGAATGAATCTGTCTGATCCTTCGGACTTATTAGTCAAGAAAATGGGCGATAAATATTGAACCTCATAATCTTCGCATACCTCAATTGCTTTTTTGAACAAAAGGTTATTAATCTCGTTTTGCAGAGATTCCCATTCTTCAGACGGTCGAGCTACATCCATCCCTTCGACACATGATAAAATCCAGTAAGTCTACCGATTCGGTTGATTCTTGTTCGTCTTGAATTTCAAATTGTGTTGAGGTTTCCACGATACCCTTCGATAATTGCCCATCGGACGGGGTTTTGCAGATGAGCTCTTCCAGTTTCCCTGGTTCCCAGATGTCGGCTTCTTAGCTGTTGATTTTTCTGGACCTTTAATTTTAGCACAAGCTTTCTCAATTTGTTGGGCTTCCTTAATTTCCTCTGAAAGTTTAGAGCCAAATAACCACTCATCGGAAATAGTCGCTTCAAAAGTCGGTTTGAGCGCTTCATTCATTAACGGCGTAATGAATGATTTTCTGCAGAGAGATTGCTGGTGAAAGACATCTGACAGCAAACGTCCAGCATCACCCATGCGCTCAAGGAGAGACAGGCGATCAACGCTCTCCTCCAATTCTTCTAAAAGCATCGAGATGACCCAAGCGATGCTAACGCGGTCCCAACACAATTTTGTATTAGAAAAAAAATTCTGGTCTCGTTTACCAACTACATCAGACATTGCAGATGTAATTTCTGGATTCACCTTGGGAGCTTCAGTCAAGAAAGACCCTTTTCGCGAATGTTTATCTAGGAGTTTCTTCCTGCATTCTAATTTGAGACCTTCTTTAATTATTTTTTCTCAAATAGTTTTCACTTCCATGATTAAATCAGATTGAATCTCTGCCGAAACACTCGAGTCTTCTCCTAAAATTTCCAGAACATCTGAATCAACGCTGGAATTCTTTTCCACGTTCTTATCGGACAGAACACTCAGATCCGAGTCTTTCGAGTTATTATCGGAACTCTTCTATATACTTGCATTATCACTTGGGGGGAGACTATGATCCGGGTCTGTCGACTTGTTGTCACAATCCTGTGCTTGAGCTGAGATAACTTTGATAGAGTTATTCGTCTGAACTTCTTTTGCAGGACTCCCATTTGGAAACTCCCGAAACAAAATTTTGCTTATTGCAGAAACCCGACTGTTCGTATAGAACGTGTCGTAATATGTATTTTAACTGACATATATGCCTTTCGTATGGAATAGGCATTACAAGGGTTCGTGTGGAACCACGTGTACAAAGGTTGGTGTGGAACTATATTTATTATTCAGAGTTCTTTCCTAATCCTGCAAAAATTCTTACCTTTCTGTTTCTCTAGCACTTGTGTGAACATGCCTGTGAGGTTAAATAACTGTTCTTCCAGACTCTCTAGTCTTTGATTTATCCTCTTCCCCGATGATCGCTCCTCTCGAGATGTACTCCTCGATCTACTTCTCGATCGCTTACTCTTTTTTGACTTCCCAATCGCGAGATAACGTAAATTTGAATTAAATTTAGGAAGATAAAAAATTATACGTGCGAACCTCCTTTCACAACAAAACAATATGAAGTTACCTGAGCATGCTACAAACACGTGCATCACCATGGAATTTTTTTTTTAATTCAAATCTCTGAACTTTGTGAAACGCCTGATAACTAGACACTACTGCATGTAATCTCGAGAACGAGGCGCTGAGTATAATTTACGCAGTTCATCCAACAGCCGTTTTATTTAGGTGATAAACTCACAAACTGATGATCTCCGCTGTGTATCCCCGATAGCTTTTGTTATTAAATTTTTATTTTCTACTTCTCCAGAATTTTCATTTTCTTCATAAGAGTGAGAAGGAGACAACAAATCTTGATTCTTATCAGTTATAACTGATTTTGTTTGTTTTCTTTTCGATGCACCACTTTGACACTTTCTCGACATATTTTAAGTTAAAAAGTATTTAAAAATCACACTCGCACACCGACTCGTTGAAAACTCCACTAAAACTTGTGTGTTTCAAGTGTCCGAATCGTACTCAAGTTTGTGGGTTTGATACTTTGATGACGAATATATTGGAACCCTGGCGACACGGCAAGCTCTCCCCTCGATACTCGCAGAAATATGATCTCAATATTTGGACTAAAGTATTGATGCAAACTCTGAAATATCAGTATCGAAACATTGTAGTCAATATAAATAAATGTTTTTTTTTATTTTTTTATTTTTTATTTAATGTTTTAAATGTATAAAAATATAATAAATAAACATTGTAGTCACAAGAAGCAGGTAGCAAAAGAGGAAAATAATTCATAAAATAATTCTAGATCTTCAGGTTCAGCATAAGTAGAGTAGAAAAATTCGAAGTATTAGCAACTTACCTCCATAGAGACCTAAAATAATGAATTTGTATAAGGAAGAATTTGGGGGCTACTTCAAAAGCGGGGGCCCGGGCTACAGCCCTTACAGCCACCCCCCTTAATCCGGCTATGGTCTGAATAGTCACATGGTTGTAAGGGGCCATCCATATATCACGCGGACAGGTTAGGGGGGAGGGGAGGGGGTATGGAAAAATTCCACGCTTGTCCACGAAGGAAACTGCGAGGGGTTGGGCTAGAATCTGCGTGGACCCGCGTTCCCCTCAATCTGCAAAAAATATACTGAAATGAGACAAGGTATACTCAAGGCACACTCGAATTTTTACATTCTCATCAGAGAAGGTATTAGATTTATGTAAATTTGACATCCCCCCCCCCCTCGATTTTTTCAAATGTCCACATTGTAAGACCTTCTGATAAAAAAAAGTTACCAGAATTATAGCGTTTTCAAAATTCAAAAATTCCAAGGAAAATGAAAATTTTAAGTCGAACAACGCATGATATGAAAAAAATTCATAAAAAGAAAAACGTTGCATTTTGAAAGCCCTACAAGATTATCCTTACCACTTTTTGAATTTTCTTGAAAAATAAAAAATTCCAATTTTGACAAAAAATAATGAAAAATCCAAATTTTCATTTTGTTGTGAAACCATGCAGGATGCGAAAATGGATGAAATGACAAAAATTGTGCACCCAAAAAAGACCTACAAGTTTTTGATTGTCACTTTTTGATAGGATGCGTAGTTATTGTTTTAATCGTAAAAAATAATATTAAAAATAAAGAAATTGTGGAAGAACGGCACAAGGTACAAAAAAAAGTAATAGACAAAAGTTGTTCACCCAAGAAAGATCTATGAATTTTGTAGTAATTATTTTTTGGTAGCGTTATGGGTCACAGGATCGCCACAGATTCTACACACTTTGGAATCAGATATAGTATAGTTTTATTGAAAGAATAAGACTGGAGAGTACAACTTTACACTATGAAGACGAGGTGAAGAACTAAAGACTAAAGACTAAGGACTGAAGACTAAGGACTGAGGAACCGACCCAAATGGGCGGTTTATATATGGCAGTACACTCCGCGCTCCCTTATACGACGAGCTCGGGACCGAGAACTTCCCCTTATACGACGGCGCAAGGGGAACCCTTCCACTTGCAATACCAACAATCTCAGGTGGTCGTGCGCATGCGCGTTGAATCCTGTGTCACTGACAGCTGACTACATCATATTCACGCGCGAGACTATTTGCTTCCCGCCCGAGCTTTGAGCGGAAGAGTGGGGATGGGGGAGAACGACCTTTCCGTCGTATAGGGGAGCGGCAACTGGTCGTATAATGGAGCGGACGTATAGGGGAATCTCGTATAAGGGAGCGCGGAGTGTACTTCTAGAACCTTCTATGCATGGAAAGTACCAGAAAGTACATGCACAATTACAGGCGTACATTATATTGATTACACATTGTATTGATTAGCTCATATGTAGCGCAATGACAGGCGTACATTATATTGATTACACATTGTATTGATTATCTCATATGTATATATAGGTACTTTTAGGCAGGGTACATAACACCCCCCTCTTTAGACATTATTTCGTCCTCGAAATTCTTCAATTTTACAAATGAATCTTTTTCGCATTTTTTTTTTTTTTTTTTTTTATACCATTAAATCATTTCCCTTTCAGGGTAGGCGTGAGACTACCCGATTCGGGTAGTGTTTCTAGGTTTTTCTTGTAGTTATAAATAACTACAAGTGTGGGCTCACCACACCCACGATGTGCCAACAGCACTCATGTCAGTATTCTTGAATGGTCACCCATCCAAGTACTAACCGCGTCCAAGGCTGCTTAACTTCAGTGATCTGACGAGAACTGGGTTTTTCAGCGTGGTATGGCCGTTGGCCAATTGGCATTTACTGCTCGTAATAGAGACGTTCGTGGTTGCACTGCTTCTACACCTGTTGTATAAGTTATGACATTAGGTTGATTTTCTACTTTATTTTTTATACAAAAAAGGATAATTTTCTTAGGTATACATTTAGTTATATATCTTAGCACTCCACACTTAAAAAGCGCGTACATAGTTATCAATCCTAATGCTGTATAACCTAAACGCTGTAACCATTCCGAAGTAGTTTCAGTCCAGCTTTTTAGTTTTCTATGAGTGGACAAATTATTGAGTATATTTTGGACATCGTTTAGACTAAGTTGTGCTTTTCTAAGTACACTCTTATCTAAGTTATCAAAGTTTCCTAAATTATATTGCATATCGTAAGTTTCGTTGACAATAATAGTTTTAGTCATATTTAAGTTTTTTGATAAATGAAGTTTATCATGGTTGTTATATATTTCACAATTTTCGCCAGTAATTAATGTGGCAACTTTGAATTTTTTTATTGTATCTTTATCAGTCGGTACGTAACTGTCTTCAAAGTCAATTATCAAATCATAGTCAGGAATTAAGGAAAGGAATGTTTTGCCAATTTTTATTGGGATTGGAATTATTCTTTTTACAGATCCTTCCTCGTTTTCAATAATTGGAATATTAATAACGTAACTTAATAATCCATTTACTACCGCTATTGAGATTGAACTAATATCGAGAATTTTCTGGTAGTCTTCCTCAAAATGGTATTTTGTTCTATGTTGCATTTCAAATTCTTCTAATGTGGTTTTCAAAATTTCAGGAGTTAAAATTTGTGGATGTATAATTCCATATCTACCATTATTGATAGCATCTATTGCTATATTAATATTTTCGTTCATTTCATCAATTAGGATAGTTATTGAAATTAATTTCATATTAATGAAATTATCTTTAGTATTTGAATTCAGCTTTTCAATTGTTTCAGATTCCAATACAATTTTATCCTTTACTTCGTGGTCTGTATCTAATACTATTTTGGGAATTTTTGTTTGATTATTTAATACAGAAGTTATTTTCCCATTTTTAGTATATAATTTGTCAAATTCTGAGTTTATTTGGTTTAAATCTGATTCGGTTAAGGTTCCAAATAAGGTTTTCGAGATATCACCTATAAAATTAACTAGTCCTCTTTTATGTCTTTGTTTTCCTAGTAATTTGTGCAAGATTGTAGTTTTGGTTATTAATTTGTTAATTCTATGTTTTATTAATCCTATTTCGTTCCTTGCTATACATTCATTTTCGCATGTCTGTTCTATTAAATTATTTGTTTGTTCTAAACCTTGAAAACTATTTTCGGTTGTAGTTAAATTTATTCCTATAATTAGTTTCCATTCTTCGTGGTACAAATATGCTTTGCTAATTTCCTCCATGTAAAAGTTTCCATACATTTCTTGAAGATTATAGTTTGCTTGTGTCGTCATTATTAACATCCATAGTACCAGAATCATTATTTTCCTGGAACATAAAATGGCATCACTTGATCAATATGAAGTTGAAGTGTTTTGCCTTCAAATTTAATTTTTAAATTATTATTCTTTGTAATTTCTGTAACCATTCCTGGACCTTTCCAACTTGGATCCAATTTATTTTGTTTTGTATTATTTTTCCATTTGACCTGATCTCCTATTTTGTAAACTGGGTGGCTTTTAACTATGTTTTCATCCAAACGTTTCTTAGCTTTCTCTTGTTCAATTTCAATTCTTTCTTTAGCTTTTCTAATGATGTTGTCATGTTTAATTTTCCATTTCTTTATTAAATCAGCATATGTGAGTGTTGGTGATCTTGGTATTGCTGATGGTATATTAGGATCTCTTCCGAATGTCATCTCAAAAGGTGAAAAACCTGTACTTGTATTTTTCATTGTATTAATTACGAATGTAATGAATTTCAAATTTTCATCCCATTGTTTACCATTATCTTCCATTGATGTTTTAATGAGGTTTTTTAAAGTTGAATGCATTCTTTCTATGTTACTATTTGCTTGTGGATGGAAAGATGTTGTTTTTATATGTTTGCCATTTAATGCATCCTCAAATTGTTGCATTAATTCCGATAGAAAGTTTGTTCCTTGATCAGTGAGTATTGTTTTAGGGGCTCCGAATGTATATATATAGACATCAATCATACTTTCGATTACAGTTTCTGCGGTTTCGTTTTTCATAGGTATTAGAACTGTATATCTTGTTAATCTGTCTTGAATACTTAAAATGTATTTATGTCCTAGTTTTGTTCCTGGCAAAGGACCAAAAACATCTAACGCGATTTTCTCGTTAGGGTTAGTAGGGATGTCTGGAATGATTGATTGTGCTTGATTAGTGACTCTTGTTGTCTTTTGCAATTGGCAAATAGGACATGCTTTTACGTATTTCTTAATTTCTTCATCCATATTCGTCCATTCACCAATTTCTCTTGCCTTTTGAATTGTATTTTTCTCTCCAAGGTGGTTAGCGTGAGCTTCTTTAATGATGGTTTTCGTTTCTTCTTTAGTTAATTCTCTGGTTTTATTAAAACATATATGGAATCCTATTTCGGGGTAATAATTAGATAAGTATTGTAATATTTCCAAAAGAGTTTATTTTTCTAATGGTGTAAAGTTTGGGTCACCAAAAATCAATCTTACTATTATCAATCCTCTATCCCTAAATCGTGTTATCAATAATCCTAAAAAGTATCCAATTTTCCTCATTATACTCGGGCATGCCTGCTTTATTTATTGATTTCCAAAGTTTTCCTTCAGCGTTTGGTTTAATTTTAACTCTATTGTTCGTTACTGGGTTTTCTTTCTATTCTAAAAATCCTTTATATAGTTGGTTATCTTCTTCTTTTTCTTCTTCTAATGGCTCCTTAATTTTTGCCTTTTCCTTATCTCTTAATATTCTTTGTTCGGTAATGACAGGTTTTTTCAATACAGGTTCTTCACTATTACTTTCAGTATCAGAATCAATACTGTCTAATGGTACCGTAGTATCACACTATCTCGTACTTATATTCTTCGAGTTTTAATCTCCATTGAAGTAATCTTGAACTAGGGTCTTTTACATTATGTAACCAGACTAAAGCTTTATGTAAAACAATTTGTATACAGTGTATACAATTGTATACAATGTATACAATTGTATACAATGATGTATTTTTTTTTTAACTTTTAAGTTTTCTCTGATGTATTTGGCTTTCAAGTTTAGCATACGAAAACACTTTCGTTTTCTTCTGATTTTAGTTTAATTCAACCTTGAAAAAGACACAAAGCCGTGTCGAAACGTCGGTTAATTGTATGGAGGTGGACACTTTTATTTATTTGAAATAAAGGTTTGGATTTTCATTTGGAACGGATGGCCAACATAATTTTACCATTTTCTCCTCCTTGAGAAATTGTTTTACATCTCAATCACGTTCGAAGAAAGGCTTCATTTAAGACATTGGTTTCTGAGTTTCTGAAAAGTTTCTCAGAAGATTACTGTTTTGGTGGATTATCTCATAAAGCTTTATGATCGGTTTGTATTTTAAACTGGGTTCCTAATAGATATTGACGTAATCTTTTACAAGCCCAAACAATCGCTAATAATTCTTTCTTAGTTGTGCTATAATTCTCTTCTGCTTTATTTAATGTTCTTGAAATAAATAAACATGGATGTCCTTGCTGCGATAATACAGCTCCTAATCCTAGATTCGAGGCGTCTGTTGTAAGTGTAAATTCTTCTTTAAAATTTGGGAATCGTAATACTGGTGCTTTGCATAAAAGTTCTTTTAATTTTTCAAAGCTTTCTTGGCATCTTGGTGTCCAATCGAATATTACTTCCTTTCGTATTAAGTTGGTCAAAGGTTTAGCTATAGTGGAAAAGTTTTTTATAAACTTCCTATAATATCCAGCGAGTCCTAAAAACGCTTGTATTGTTTTGACTGTAGTTGGAGTTTTAAAGTTTTTTACAGCTTCTGTTTTTGCTGGGTTATGTTTAACTCCATTTTTTGTTATTAAATGACCTAAATATTCTAATTCTGGTCTGAGGTATTCGCACTTAGACGGCTGCAATCGCAATCCTAATTTTTTAATTCTTTCAAAAACCTCGATCAAGTTTTTGTTGTGTTCTTGTATTGTTTCACCAAATACTACAATATCATCAATGTAGATAAAGCATTTCTCACCTACAAGTCCTCTAAACGCATTATCCATCATACGTTGGAATGTAGCTGGGGCGTTCTTCAATCCAAAGGGCATCCTATAAAAAGCTGTATATTTTTTAGACCTTTCCGCCATCGGGATCTGATGGAAGCCGGCAGTCATATCGAATGCGGAGAAAAATTTAGCTCGACCCAGATGATTTAATATATCATCTATCACTGGGAGAGGGTACGCGTCTTGGTCGGTGTCTTTATTGATTTGTCTGTAATCTACTACCAATCTTGATTTGTTACCTTTTTTAGGAACTACACATAATGGTGAGTTAAACGGTGATTGATAATGTCTTATTATTCTTTTATCCAATAGTTTTTGTGGTTCTTCTAAAACAAATTCTCTATATTTCTCAGGTAATTTGTGTGATCTAAGGTTTATTATTTTACCTGAATTTAAGGTAATCTTGTGCTCAGTTTGTTTTGTACATGGTAGTGGATCTGTGTTTAAAGTAGATATTTCGTTGTATTTAACTATGACTTTTTTTATTTCTTCTTTGATTTGATTTTCTATGTGATCTACTTTTTAAATTTTTAATAGTTCTATTAATCTTTCTGATCCTATTCTGTTTTCGTTTTTAGAATTATAAATCTGATCCGTTGATTCGATAGCCATTATCTTTGCGTAATTTATAGTTTTTGGTACTTCTATGGGTTTTGTATTATAATTAAATATTGGTAGAGTTATTTTATTATTTTTTGTTCGGTAAATACCATCCGATATTCCTTCTTGACTTTCTATTCAAATGTCTTGATTATTTTCTTCTGTTATAATTTGACAAACTAAACTTGAATGTTGTGAGATGTATTCTCCATCACCATGTAATGGTAGCTTTTTATTTTCTAGAATTAAATAATTTGTAATAAGAGCATATCTTTTGAACTTTTTAAAGAAGGGTAGGCCTATTATTCCTTCTTCCGGAAGGGGAAAATCGTCATCGAAAATGTGAAAGATATGATTTTTTTCTAAATAAGTAATATAGGTTGCTTGTTTTGACAGGTGTTTATCTTTGCCCATTAAGAATTTTTTCTTAAATTCTATTTTTTGGGAATGTATTGGTACATGAGAACTTTTTATTATATTAATTGACGCTCCTGAGTCTACTAATAGTTTGTATTGTTTTGCGTCTCGATTTCTCGCGATGATATATTGTAATCGTCCATTAATTGCAGAGATTCGGCTAAGTTCTCGTAGTCTATCTGCTCGTTCTCCTCTTCTCGGGTCACTTCCTGATATTATATTTCCTCTTCTTGGTTTTCTGAGGAGTCCATATCCCTTGTCATTCTCACTTGAGTTTGAGGTGGTCGTTTGGGGTTTTGAATATTCTGAAAATTTTGAGGTTTGGTATAACATTGTGTCGCCAGATGTCCTAATTTTCCGCATTTATAACATTTTATTTTTAACCTATCTGCTAGGGGCATATTCTGATTTGATACTTTGAATGGTGTTGTGTTTGCTTGAGGCCTTGGTGTAGATGTTAGTATTTGTGGTCGAGAAAACTGAGTTATAGGTTTATTTATAATTGGTTTCATTATTCTATTTTTATTTTTCTCCTTAATCCATATTTCTGCCTCCAATGCTTCTTGTAAAGCTTCATTTAGATTTTCGGATTTCATTGGCCTTACTTGGCTCGAAATTTCCTCGCGTCGGTCCATGACGTATTTTTTAACAGCTGCCTTTTCTTCCATTTTTAAAGCTATCCTTCTCTCTTTTCCTGAACTGTGTTCAGATTGTAAGGCATAGCTTAGTTCATTATAAACGCTTCTAAAACGTTGACTATAAATTTGTACGTTTTCAAATCCTTGTCGCACATTCTCTAATTTTGATCTGCATAATTCTACTGAAGTGGTTACACTAAGATTTGATTTTAAAGCTGTATATAAATCCTCGAAATTGTTTATTCGTACGTGTCTAATTGCTCTTTTTGCATCACCTATGATTCTTTCAGTTAAAATGTAGTCCAAAAGCAAATTAGGGTTGTCACACTGAAGTCGTGCGCGTTTAATTGATCTAATAAAGTCTTTAACTCCTACATCATCGCTTCCCTTTAAAGTTTCTACAGTTCTGATTATGTCTTTGATTGGAAGAAAATCAATGCCACCTTGACCCTGCTCTCGGTTATTTGTATTATGAGGTGTTCTAGTGGGTGGTGTTGTTGAAGGGTTTAACGGCGCGGAGTTATTGATTAAATGCGACGCGCGTACTGTTACCGATTCTGCTGTTTGAGTTCTCCTTTTATCTTTTTATTCATTTTCTCTTTCATCACTAGTAATCTCATGACTATCCGTTACTATTTCTCCTTTTAGTCCTACTGCTTTTCCAATTTTCTGTATCTCTAACATTCGTCTATCGTTTTCTTCTGCTAGGGCATTTACATTAATTATGATTTGATTTAATGTGGAATCCATTCCGTCCATTCTCGTAATCATCAATCTCAATAATTCGTCCGTCGTCATTAAGGAAAGGGATCGCGCTCTATTGGCATTAGGAGAGGATGCGCGGGACATGTTTTCTGCTGTGAGGAAGGGATAATTGATTCTATCAATTATATCTACCGAGTCAGACTCCTTTGATGAGTCTGTCTCGGTATCGTAATGCCTATTTTCTCTGTAAGTGATGAATTCCAGTTTGCGAAATTTTTTTTCAATTTTCTTTTACCTAACATTTCGCTTTTTATGTAGCGTGTACCTAATTAGCCTGAACGGGTGTAAATTCACGATTTTAGATTTCCTTTCTAAATTTCGTTTGCTTGACTTTCGCTGAATTTTCCTGTAAATTTTTTGCGTAACAAAATTTTCCCCTTTAAACCTTGGTTTCTTGGGATCGTGCTACAACAATGCCAAGAAATTTCAGGTAGGTTTTTTGCTTATTGACGGACACAGAGGCCAGGGAGCACCATAGCGTGTGTACGGACGTGAGCCTAAGGATTACAATAGTTTGAGCACACAATTTATAACATTAGAATGTTATAAATTTGTAGGTAAAATCAATTAATCCGTACAAAAATTTAGTTTAAAACTAGCACTTCTTAAAAACTACTCTTCTTTTACTTACAAAATCTTCTTTTTGTTTTCCACCTTTTTCTTCGCTCAGTCGTTGACTTGCCGCCGACCAACCCCCGCTGGGTGCTGGCTCTTCCTTTAAGATGGAGACCGTAGACTCCTATGACGCGATGCTCTGCTACCTCCTTTGGGTTGCTGCTTCGTGGATAGGCCGTTGCCTCTTCCGCCTATTTGCGGGCCTCGTTCTTTTTCAAATTTTCCTTTTTTTTAGAATTTCTTATTTAATTGTTTCTCGTAGTATAGCACCCTACTTGGTTCAGGCGCTAGTATTAACAATCAAATAATACTTTTCTTAAGTTTTCGGGCCGCCCGTGGGTAGATCCGGAGTCCTTTGGAGTTCCGTGGAACTCTCCTCGTCTTTTTTTATTTCCGTAGAAATCTTCCGTTTTGTATTCCGTAGAATGCTTTTTTCTTTCCAAGTTCGTTTCACGATGATAGGGTCGTTTGATCTATAAATTGCTCCGTAGAAACAAGATCTTGAACTCCTATCCTGGCAGGATCTGCCAAAATGTTATGGGTGACAGGATCGCCACTGATTCTACACACTTTGGAATCAGATATAGTATAGTTTTATTGAAAGAATAAGACTGGAGAGTACAACTTTACACTATGGAGACGAGGTGAAGAACTAAAGACTAAAGACTAAGGACTGAAGACAGCAGTACTTCTAGAACCTTCTATGCTTTGAAAGTACCAGAAAGTACATGCGCAATTACAGGCGTACATTATATTGATTACACATTGTATTGATTAGCTCATATGTAGCGCAATTACAGGCATACATTATATTGATTACACATTGTATTGATTAGCTAATATGTATATAGGTACTTTTAGGCAGGGTACATAACAGTAGGATGCGTATTTTTTGTTCAAATTGTGAAAAATAACACTGAAAATAAACAAATTAATTTTTTGGAAGAACGACTCAAGGTGCAATAAAATGTAATCAACAAAATTGGTTTTTTTATATTTATTTAAGTAGCAGTTTACAAATTATTAAATTTCACAGATTCACAAATGTAACCTATTAGATATAATAACTTGCCTCTCACAGAGGTAAACAGGGTTACCTGTGCGTGAGACTGGCATAACTGTAACTTAACTTAACTTAACTTAAAACTAAAAATAAAAATGCGAAAATTTAAAACTATATACATAAAAACAGTATTGTTAGGTATAGTTCTATTACAATGGTGACATATTTATATTACGATACGTTTATTCTTATCCAAATTTTCAATATTGTTCGTGTAAATGTTTTTGAGAGATCCATAGTTTTATATTCTGTAGGTAATCTGTTATATAGCTTAATTGCATTAATGTAGTTGCTTTTATTACTAACAGCTTTAGAAACTTTTGGAAGTTGTATAAATTTATTTCTAGTATTACTATTCGTATTGATATATTTCTCTTTAAGAATATTGTAGTTGTAAATCAAAGATTCAAAAGCAAAAAGTTGAGTTAGGTTGAGTGGATTTTCTGTCACAAAATTATCTTTATTTATTATTTTTAATAACCTGTTTTGTACATTTGTTAACAAAGATAACTTTTTTTTATACGCTCCTCCCCAAGCAATTATTCCGTAATTAATAATACTATGAAAAAGGCATAGTATATCATTCTTAATGTATCAGTTTGCATGAATTTGGAAATTTTATAGAAAATATAGATCAAGTATTTAGTTTTATTTATTATGTATTCTACGTGCTTATCCCAGTTTAAATTGAAATCGAATATTAATCCTAGGTATTTACAACTTTCAACTTTCTTTATTTTTTTATCATTAATTTTTATGTCTAGGTCTTTGGGCACACTATCACTATAATTACCGAAGGCAATAATTACTGTTTTATTTATATTCAGAGATAGTTTGTTTAGTTCTAACCATTCAGCTACAATTCCTAAATACATGTTCATATTATTTTCTACTTCCTTCCAAGTTTTGCCTACGGAGATGATTGCAGTGTCGTCCGCATACGATATTACACTTTTTTCTGGCATTTGTATTATCAGGTCATTTACATACAGTATAAATAATATAGGACCAAGAATTGTACCCTGTGTTACTCCTGTATTTAACGCACTAAATTCGCTTTCAGTTTGTTCTAATATAACTTTTTGCAGTCTATTGTCTAGATAACTTTTAAATAGATTATGTGCATTCCCCCTAATCCCATAGTTATATAGTTTTTCTAATAAGATCTTATGATTTACGCAGTTAAATGCTTTAGATAAATCTAAGAATGTAATCGCAATGGGGTTACTTTTATCAAGGTTTTTATATATCTTATTAGTAATAAAGCTTAAAGCGTCTTTAGTTCCTTTACCTTTGATAAATCCAAATTGTTTGTCTGCTAGAATCTTATTCTGGGAAATAAAATTAAATAATCTATTATGTATCAGTTTTTCAAAAATTTTCGCTATTTTTGATATTAATGAGATCGGTCTATAATTAGCAACATCATGTTTGTGCGCACATTTTTTAATTATAAAAAAAGACAATAAAAATACATTTGTTTCAATATCAATGCATATTATGAATTGTAATAATATAAATTTATTGAAATGATACATTTTTTAGGGTAGCTGAGAATCAAAATTAATACAAAATAATGTACGAATATCAAAGTAATAATGAAAAATAAAATTTGTACTTTATTTTGCAATATCTGAATAAGCAATCCCAGACTGATGTACAGAAATGAATATAATATACATTTGATATAATATCGAGTGCGAAGCACGAGATATGTGAATGGAATGTGTTCGTTAAAGGCGAAGGAGCTATAACAAAAGAGAATTCACAATCACCAAATGACAGTTGTCGATGCTTTGACCTTTAATTTTAAAAGGTCTGTGCACAAATGTGGAGGAAGTACAAATACCGAGTTCGAAAAAATTTCACGGCTGTCCATGAGGGGAGGGCGTCAAAAAGTTGTGAAAAATTGTCGATGTGGTATATGTATGGCCCCTAACATGATTCAGAAAACCAGTCACTGATGACTTCCCTGGTGGTCACCCAGTGACAATATATTTCCCACTCAAAGTAGTAGCATGTTAAAAGCGGATTAGGGAACATAATGCCGCCATTGTCAGCCCTATCCAACTCCCAAGCTTTCGCATGGATGACATCCGTCATTATGTACTTCCAAGGGGTAGTACCAAAAAAAGCCGACAGAGAGGGCCGCCGCGGCCGCTACACAGTTTAATACTAACTGTTATGGTATAAATAATTTTTTTCTGAAAAAAGATCTTCTCCTTTCGCTCCGCTGGGAATCGAACCACAGAACTACTGATTTCCGGTCAGGTGCTTTCCCATTGAACTACTCGAGAGATCGAGAGAAGAAAGAAAAAAAACAGCGAAAGGAGAAGATCTTTTTTCAGAAAAAAATTATTAAAAAGAATTTTTCTTTCATAGCTCCATCTAGTCTGAAAAGACATTCAATATTTTCTGTTATTTTATATTGATAATACAGATTTCTTGAAAAATTTATTTGTACCATCTAGCAAAATAATACGTGTATTTCTGAAAAAAGTTTCATCTCTCGATCTCTCTAGTAGCTCAGTGGGGAAGCACCTGACCGGAAATCAGTAGTTCTGTGGTTCGATTCCCAGCGAAGCAAAAGGAGAAGATCTTTTTTCAGAAAAAAATTATTTAAAATAATTTTTCTTTCATAGCTCCATCTAGTCTGAAAAGACGTTAAATATTTTCTGTTATTCTCTAATGATGATACAGATTCCTTGTTATGGTATAATAATGTGAACAACTAAAATGTTTTTTCTTCGCTACAATTTGAATGTTGAATCTTTTACAATAAATTCATAGACGTTCAATAATAACTTTTACCAAAAAAATCTGCGGAAATAATGATGTCGATAGAGAAAATAGATTAAAATACATACAGTTTTCCACACTGTGTCAAAGTAATATAAAAATAAAAGTAAAATCATTCATAAGTAATAATAATATGATTATCTGACAAAATAATTCATCTGGAAATATAGTTTCAAAATTAATTTACGTAAGTGAAAAATAAATGATGATTTATGATAAGAAGAAATATTCTGTACTTAAATAAATATAGAAGTAATGTGGTTTTTTAAATTTGTAGGTAGGAAAATTAATTGATTGGTAATAATTTTGTTTTTGTTGATCAATAACAACGATAAGAGTGCTATACTATTTGCAACAATATATTATAACTAATCAGTCACATTGATATTTATTTATATTTCTTTTCATGACATTTTTTTTCATTTGATGATAATAATTTCAAGAAATATACATGCTAAAAGATTGAAAAAAATTATTACTTTGTGGAGATTGTAACTAAAATTTGCAATACATTAAAAAAAAATTATTGTATCAAAAAACGATAGCTTTTAAAAAATTCTTCGGACACAATCTGTATTTGATTTTTAAATAATAAAAATATCTAGTTCTGTACTGAAATTATTTAAAATCTGTTATTACAGCTCGCAATATATGTGGAGAGGCTATTTAGTTAGAGTTGGATTTTTGTATCAAACATTATATTTTGCTAACAAAAAGAGTTAGGAAAAAACTAATCATTATTTTTGGTCCATATTAAATCAGGTTTTCTTGTCGATTTTTCTTGGCAAATTAACTAGTAGTATAAATAAAATTTGAAGCGAGCAACGGAGTCGATATGTGTGTTTCAATGATTCCAAATTAATATTGTGACATTTCTTTGAGGTAAGAATAGAACATAATTCCATTTTCTCGTAAGAAAGAATTTAATTTAAATAATTTTTTACTTTTATTATGTGATAAATTCCTTCATCGTAATATGGACTGTGAATATGTATTTCCCACTATGAATTTCGATATTTTTTTTCAATGTAAGAAGTTAAACAATATACATATGTCATAACCCGGCAGGATCCTTTACTTTACGTTTTCAAATTATATCCCCACATAAAAAATGCACTTTACAAACTAACATTCACGGTTTTAAAACATAATATTTCCCCGGAATCGTCTCTTCCAATTCTGATACTATTAGAATATAAAATATAAAATATTTTTAATAATAAATATTACTATCCCATAGGAGCACATCAGGGATAGTGTTAAACTATTTTGAATGCAACTATATATAATATATAAATATTTTAAAACATATTTGCGCCTCGGTACGATATGCACTGGAAAAAATGATTAGTTGTGACAAGAAGCTCTTTATTAGTAGAGGCGGTATTAGATGCGACAACCACTTCGATGGTGAAAGTAACTAACCAGTTTAGTGCGGCAACAAGTCGCCGTTAGTAATCCTACGTCGGTTATATTAGTAACGATAGTAATTCTAGTCACTACAAATAAATTAGTCACATTTACCACCAATTTATTTTCCATGATATAAAAGTAGTAATGGTTACAAGTTTCCCTCCTTGGCGACATTGGCAGAACTGAAACCTGAGCAGTGCTGCCAACATTCGCACCGAAATATCGCGTCATGTTCTCGATCGTCGCCATTTTCATCTGGACCTTTTTCTGAATTGTGCAGTAGTGAAGACCGTGTAGACTATCGCATCGATCTAAATTTTCTAATAGACTTACTACTACTGCAAGTATGCACTTTTAGATACACAAGAACTCCAATATGAGGCCGACTGATTTTGTTCTTCCTAGAACTGCTGGCCCACGCAGTTTCTCAGCGCACAAGCAGTGTCAACAATGCGTGGCCACCCTGCACCATTCATCCAACAACGAATTTAGTGCCACGGCCACTGCGAGGCAACCCCCGAAACTGGCCTTATATTGGAGTTCTTGTGTATTGAAATTATAGGGGTTTTTCATTAACATCCCAATGGGCATGTGGGTGTATTTCGACATGACGTCTTATCAGCACCTGGTCTCTAAAGGAAGTTCTGAGGACGCTCTTGTGTCCACTATAGAGTAATTTTAATACACCAGAGACTCACTATTTGAACGCGCGATCGCACGCGTTATATGACTTCCTAGAATTGCTGGTCCCCGAAGTTTCTCAGGGGGCAGGGCGAGAGACGGTTGCAACTCCGCCTCTGAAGGGACGCATGCACTATACTACTCCGTCAAGTAGATTGCGCAATATTATGGAAACGGTTCAGGCGGCCCTGACTGTTTACGTTTCGCTGTACGCGCTATATGAACAAGGCTATTTTCAGGCAACCCCCGCGATTGTTCATCTATCGAGTTGTGGTGTAGTAAAATGTTCTAGTTTTAATAGTAAGGACTACTAATTTAAATAGTGAAACTCATTAATTTTAATAGTAAGGACTACTATTTTAAATAGTAAAACTTACTAATTGTAATAGTGAGGATTACTACTTCAAGTAGTCAGATCAACTAGCTTATTTGTAAGACTAGCTAATTTAATAGTAAGACTTACTAATTAAAGTGGTAAGGCTTACTACCTGAAAATAGTATGTACCATCGAAAGTTGTCGCTACAACAAATAAAGTAGTAAGGACAAAAACTACCAATCTTGCGAATAGAAGTAGTAGGCCCAACCAGTTAAATAGCAGCGGTATATATAACAAACTAAAGTAGTTGGTCCTACTACTTTATTAGTGGTCCCAACCAACAATTTTTTTCAGTGCGGATGTTCGATAACGTCGCTCCGTGTTTTCAACGTTTTTACGAGTGTAAATTATCAAATTTAATTTTTAAAAAGGCAATTAAGTCTAGATCTCGTGGCCCTTAACATCCCTAGTGAGTGTGAGGGGGGTGCGATGCACCGTTTTGTTGCAAAGACAGTTCTTGCAAGAAGATGGTGAGAGTCCTCGTGTTTACAACTTTCATGAAGTGTAAGTGCGGAAAAAACTGAAGAAACGTGACATTTGGTGGATTTAAGTGCAATAAAGACTCGATAAGAAGATTGGATATCTATATATCAACAGTGTTGTGCGTGTTTTCAATGTTTTTAACAGCAAAAACAAGTAGCATCTGTCCAAATGC
The DNA here is from genome assembly GCA_932195095.1 of Andricus curvator. NCBI lineage: Eukaryota > Metazoa > Arthropoda > Insecta > Hymenoptera > Cynipidae > Andricus > Andricus curvator. Next base: position 26,473 of record CAKNYM010037179.1, on the reverse strand, counting down.
GATATACGTATATATTGCGTGAAATACGTATTTGACAGTTAATGGCTATAAGTTGCTCAATTTGACCCCAGGGTCCCTGAGACAGACCTATGATATCGCAAGAGACGAGAAATACGAATCTACCTACGTATGGAGTCTGCAAGGATAAGATAACTAGAAAACACATTAAATGTATATCCGGCAACCTAATATTTCACCCGTGGTGCACGTCCATTTTTTAAGTGGTACAGCAAAATACTAAAATCATCGTTTGCGATTCTTGTAAATAGTGTTGTACCATTGCTGATCCCACGCAAGCACTTAACTCTCCTACAATTAGAAGACGTCAAGCAGAGTCAGTTTCTCGTAAGCTGGAATCAGGCCTTTCGAATAGTGTCGCCTATATCGCAAAAGCAGGACAAGGCGAAGAGTGGCCCGAACGTCACTCTGGAGCATATTTGGGCCAAACTGTCTTCTATACAAACTGACATGGCTAATATATCTAGTAAAATTGAGAACAATAACAAGTTGGTGGTTCAGCTTGATAAGAAGACAGACAGTATAGCCGCGGACATCAGTAATTTAAAATCGAGCAATGCGAAGCTAATTGAAGATGTCAAGGATCTAAAGGAGAGCAATCCCTCTCTCTCTCTCTCTCTTTGCAGTACGAGTCTCTTCAAACGGAATTCTCCACAGTCGAGTTCTCTTGTCTCGATCTTAAAGAGGATAGAGCGAAAATGGAGAGGAAACTCTTGGACCGTCAAGCTAATGTTAACCAAAGACTGAATAAGCTTGAATCCAAAGAAAGAAGCCTAGAGCTCATCATTTCCGGTATCCCGCCTGTCCCGAATGAGAACACCATGGATCGAGTTAGATCGGTACTCTCTCTCTGATCGGCGCTAACCAGGAAATATCTTAAGTCAGAGATGCCTTCTGTTTACCTTTCAAGGACAAGTCGCGCTTGCAACCCGTTATTGTGAAAATGAACAATTCGAAATCCGGTTCCAAAATCATCTCGGCTAAAATAAAAAACAAAAAGTCTTTGACAGCGAATGAAGTGGACAAATCTTTGGATGCTGTTGCCATCAGCATTAATCGCAACCACCCTCCGCAGTTACATTCATTACTCATGAACGCCAAGAGAAAGTTAAGGGAAACAAACCCATTAGGGAAGGTATGGATCTACAGAAGCGCTGGCTAGATCAGAGAAGAAGGAAGTTTCTGTCCTAAAAGGATTTCTCAAGAGGCAGACCTGAATTTTCTTTTCCCTGGTCCGTCAGCAGATAGCAACAATCAAACTCCACAACCCTGACTACAAAATTCAGGGCCCTAAATTCTAAGAGGGTCCTCGCCACAGTCTAATATCTCATCACGATCATCAGCCATTTTATCTCCTGGTATTGTTTCCACAGGTAAAGATAATTATACTTATCATGAAATCTCTTTTATAGAATCCCTGTGTCTTGCTCTTCCTCTTGAACCGTCACCGGCTACTGATTATTCTATTTATTTCCCAAATTCTTCACAACTTTATGTAAATATTGATGAGACCTTTGAATCAACGTCCTTTCTTTTAAGAAACCCACTTGTTAGGGATAATTCCATTTCAAATACTCAGCTATCTTCCACTCTGTCAACGTATGTAAAAAAAGATCACCATGTACTTAGAGTCGCTCATACAAATTTAAGATATTTATTTACTGAATTGGATAGGGATAGAGATCTAATAGTCTTAAATGACTTCCATGTTTTCGCGATGTCAAAAACTTGGCTTCGGAGCAATATTCCAGATGAGTTGCTTCTCAGTAAGGGATGCAAGTTTGTGCGTAAGGATTGACAGTGTGTTCTAAGTCAGTCGGGAGGTGGCGTAGCTATGTATATACGAGACGATATATCATTTTCGGTCATCGACCATGCGGTAGGTAATGTATCCGGTGATATCACCTTAGATATAGCTGCAATTTGTATCTCAGTTGAAAAATAAAAAATTCCGATTGTTACGGTTTATCGCAGCCCCAGGGCGACAGTCACGTGGCATGATGACCTTGAAGAGGTAATGTGTCGGGTGTCTTGTGAAACTGATAGAATTGTGTGCACAGGGGATTTTAAAGTAAATTGTCAGGAACAGTCGAACCCGGACTGGATTCAATCACAGAATTTTTCATTTTTTTTGTCACTTACTGAGATTATAATTGAACCGACTAGAACGATGAGCCAAAAGGCCACGATCCTGGACCTTCTGTTCGTTAGTAGCGCATTAAAAGTCCTGGACTTGGGTGTCTCAGAAGTTCCTAGGGATTTCTCGGATCATGGTATGATTTTCTGCGATCTGAATGTAAGGATGGAGACTAGGCCGGGGATGTTTCGTTTCGGAAGAGACTTTAAGCGCATCGATAGAGATGCGTTTTATGAAAAGTTGGACCAGTTTTCGCTAGTTGTAAACAATCTATTAAACACGTTTGCCCCGTTACGTAAGTATAGAATTACCAGATCTAAACCGCCCTGGTTCACTGATGTTGTTAAAAAGCTAGTTCATATTCGCGATAGAGCTCGTTGCAAATGGGGGAAATTAAAGAATCCAGCGGGTAAAAACAAATACACGCGACATAGAAATCTTGCTACAGCCACGATGCGCAGGGGGGGCATACCTGTCCACTTTTTCAGCTTCCACAAAAGGGACTTGGCAAAATTGGAATCAGCCGGGGTTTGGTCGGGACATACGCAGTTTTCGTGGGACAATTTACCTGTGGATCCGTCGGCCATAAATTATTTTATAATAGATACTTTATCCAAACTGGAAGTATCTGCTGAATTAATACAAAAGGTCTTGCAAAAGGAAAACATTGGGGTTACAAATACTTTCTCTTTTTCGGAAATAGATATGGGATCGAGGGGTTCGCAACTCGGCCAGTGGAGTGTACACTGATTTCAAATGATTTCATTGACTTAATGTGAATTCAAGTGACTTCACGCCAGTGACTTCAACGAAGGTGTACACCTGACTTCACGAGTTGTTAACCTCTCGTATGGGACAGTTATTCCAGGCCTCGAAGTCCATAAAATTAAATGCATCTGGTGCAGATGGTCTAAGCTGGAAATCAGTTTTGCTTTGCATCCCCTTTTGTCTCCCTTCGTTACTACATATCTTAAGCGCCTCCCTCCAGGAAGGGGTGTACCCAGATTCGTGGAAGGCGGAGATAGTTCGTTCGATACCTAAATTCCCTAAGCCTTCTTCCTTTAAGGATCTTCGCCCAATCACAATTTTAACATATCTTTCGAAACTCCTTGAGGAGTTGGCTCTTGGACAGCTCATGTCACATATAAATGATCTGCAAGTCCTCCCGGTATAGCAGTCAGGATTCAGAAGAGGGCAATCGATTACAACGGCACTGCTCAATGTTACAGATGACATAAGTAAAGCTATCTGAAAAACCGTAGACAATTTGTCTCCCTCTTGGATGCTACTAGGACCTATGTATTGAATTTCCGTAACTTGAATGTTGGGGTCGCACAGGGTGCAGTGATGAGCCCATCTCTCTTCATCATATACACACATGACTTGCCGAATATAATAAATGATGTAATTGATAAACTGGAGGACGACTATAAAAATAAGCTTAAAGTTCGTATTCATATGTATGTAGATGATACACAGTTCTATATACACTGTAGACCAGACGACGTAGAAATCAAGGGGACTATACACAACAGAATATTAGGTTGTTAGACTTGCCAATCATTAGCATGGATGCTATTACTTTAGAATATGTGCAGCAAGCGAAGAATCTAGGACTAATGGTAGGGCAGGACTGAGAATTCAACGCTCATGTATCTTCTAAATGTCAGGCAGCATACCTCCGACTACGAACTTTGTATCCGTTTAGACAATATCTGCCAATCTCGGTCAAAATGCTACTATACAATACCCTGGTACTCTCTCATTTTGAATACGCGGATGTGGTCTATGCCCCATTCCTGTCGGCGGCGCACAAGGCGAGGATCCAAAGGATCCAGAACTCTTGCCTACGATTTGTTTATAGAGTACGCAAATTTGAGCAAATTACACCAGCGCTTGAAGAATCAAGATGGTTGAGAATGGACGAACGTTGGCAACTGCACCTCTGCATCTTGGCTTTCAGGGTTTTAGTATCGGGAATACCTAAATATCTTCGTGATCATAGGGCGTAAACATCACTACGCACTAGACGAAAAAGAAACTTTATGTCCCAACTGTTCGTACTACTAAAGTCAGCATATGCTTCTCACAAATTGCGCCTCGGCTCTTAAATAATTTGAAAAACTCGCTAGACTTGCATACTACCGCTGAAGTAAAAGCAGAGATGATAGATATGTTACTCTCCCAACGTTAAGCACCAATGCATCAATGACAATTAATATCTGCGTTGTAAGGCATCTTAATTTAACAGATAAGGAGATTTGAGTTAGTTTTAGCTGGAGTTCTTACAATGTTTGCAAACTTCCGATGGTTAGGTTGTAAAGCAGTCACCACTATACCTCGCCATTTGATGCAATTTGTACTTTATTAATTACAACCTTGTCATTATTCTCAATTGCATTAATAAAGATCTATATTATTATTACTAGGAATCTTTATTATCATCAGAGATGGTAACGATATATCCAAAGTGAAGCGAAACAGCCATTTTGAATTTTTTTTCCAAAGGGTATAATTCTAATACTAATCATTATAGACAAATAGTTTCCTCATAAAAGTTTTAGCCAAAAGCGTGAAGTTTGCAATGGTACCTGAGTCATTTATTAATTTTTTCATTTGCGAGTTTTACAGGGCTCAATAGTAAAAAATGGCCATTTCGCCCCACTCTACTCTACTACAGGTGAAGTACGAACTACTTTATTGCACTCGCGCATGGCTTAGGCCAAAGAAATATTTGTTTGAATCAGTGGGATATTTTTTTGCTTCAAATACTCAAAAATTTGATGCGAAGAAATAGTTTTTTGAGTCTATAAAATATTTGTTTGACTTTAAAAAATATTTCTTTCCATCAATTAACATATTCTTACTTCAAAGAAATATTCATTCCCATTCATTTGGAACAATGAGCCATTTATTTGGTTTAAAATGTATATTTTTGTCTTTAATTAATATTTCTTTGATTTAAAAAAATATTTCCCTCCGACCAACAGGTCGTATTTTTTAATCTAGCAATGTTAACTCAATCCTATTAACATTTGTCTGGCTGAAATTCTTTTTTACATTCAAAGTGCATATATTTATTTGCCTCAAAAAAATATTTCTTTGAAAATAATCAGGACTTTCACTTACTAAAGCCAAGTAAAATTCACTTGGTACAAGTAATCCTTTTTTTCAGTGTGGAAAGTTCCGCGGGCACCTTCGGAACATTCCAGCAGAACGTTCCAGGAACGTTCTCGAAACGTGTAAAATTTCCGCCGCTTGAGAACGTTCCAGGAACGTTCCACTGGGACCTGAGGGGAACCTTACATTATTGTTATTTTCAACAACAATTATCTCGTAAACCGTAAGGGATAAATGGATGTCATTTTTGAGTTTTGAGTACCGCATATACTACACTATAATATGATATCCATATCAAAAAATGACGTCGATTTTGACCTGTCACTTACGGTTTACGTGATATTTATTGATAATGATAAGAATAACGGTAATTTATGTTTGTAACGTTCCTGGAACGTTCTCAAGCGACGTTCGGGCAACGTTCTTGGAACGCTTCGCTGGAACGTTCCGAAAGTTCCCGCGGAAAGTTCGGGGAACGTTCCGTGCTATTAGGGCATTTTTTCGCGTGTTCCTCGAACTCCGCTTCCTGCATTACTCCACTCACACATAAAATGTCTGTAAAAAATAGTTTTTCTTTAATTTTGTGTGATATCCGGATCTTATGGCAAATTTGTATGTTTTTTAACTACACAAACCAAGATCTGAATCAGAAATAACATAAAAATATTATTTTTGGCACGCGGGTATGGCTTTAAGGTTACAAACCAGTGATAGTTTCCCACCTCCGAGAGCATCTATCACAAGGGCAATTACTTGTACCGAATATTTTGGGTACAATCGTTGCAGCTCCCTTTTAAGGTCTTGATACCTCTCCTCCTTTTCTTTCTCCTTGGCAGTGATGTTGTATTCAGACGGAGCTGAGAATTCGATCACGAATAGAGTTCGTTTCTCGAAGTCTTGGAGAACGATGTCAGGCCTCGAGTGTGCAACGGAGACTGCTGTCCGAAAATCGTAGTTCCAGAAAATTTGGCACTTCTCGTTTTGTACAATTGACTCTATCTCCCTTGGAGCGTTCGCCAGGCAGGGTCGCGACCAACACCATAAGAGCGACAAAGATAGTAATAAAGCACTCTTAGGGCCGCATTATGTCTGTAGATATATATATATATATATATATATATATATATATTTTATTTTATAAAATTCTGTTTTTAATTATGTGTGCTTATTCAAAATACAATTTTTTGTCGATTACACTTCATCGTTATAATAATGGTCAAATCTGAGACTCTATAATTTCCATGAAGTCCTGTCCACGAGATCCGTTCTGCACATGTGTTTGTAAAAACTTTGGCCAATGCTCGTTCACCACAGTTTCCTTTTGAGCTTCCACCGATTATCGACAACATGTATCTCTATGAAAATATAAAATATTTCGTGAATAAAGAAATGTTGTTAGGAATACCCAAAAGATGAAATAGTCAGAGTCATCTCGATCATTTTCCGCCAGTTTGCATACATTTTTTCCTGGTCATAGAAACTGTAAAATGCAATCTTTTAAAGCAGAGCAATTATTAAAAGTATTCAAAAATAAATGAAAAATTAAAGCATTTAAAGATAATGTCTTTTGAATCCAAAAAATTTCAAGTTTACAATTCAATACAAGAAAAATTCAGCAAAATATTTCAAAATTAAATAAATTATTTTCAAAGCTTAAGATTGTACAATCGCCGAATGAGAATCATGAAAAGTTTCCTTTTTCTGCAAAATGTACGTTTTCAAATTATTAATATTCCCCATTGAAGAATTACGAACTACATTTAAATATTTTAACATATATTTAAATTAAAAATTATAATTTGTAAATTCACACTTTCAAAACTAAAATAATTTTGAATTTCTGTCTCATACTGAGAATGTATATATTTTTCAATTGAAAATTGATTTTAACAATCATTTAAAGTTTTAAGCGTTCAAAATTGGACGATTCTATAACTTCTTCAAAACTCATCAGTCTATACGTGTCTATGCGGGACCTATCTGGAAATTTACTGTTGAAAAAAGAAACAAGTCCTCCACTTTACGTTTATCCAGGTCTATCTGGGATCTATTCGGGACACGAAAGCAAAAATTCGTTTCCTCTAACTTCATATCAAGCGTCTATCCGAGTCTATCCGGGACCTGTATGTGAGTTTACCGTAGAAAAAAGAAACAAATCCTGCAGTTTATGTTTATCTGGGTCCATCCGGGAATTATTTGGGTCAAACGAACTGTCTGTCCGGGTCTGTCCGGAAACTATCTACAAGTTTATCGTTGCGAAAAGAAACGTCCTACAGGTTACCTTTATTCAGGTCTATCTCGGACCTATTTGGAACACAAAAACAAAAATTAATTTCCTCTAAGTCCAAATGAAGTGTCTGCCCGGATCTGGCCGGTAACTATCTGGGAGTTAACTATTGGAAAAAGAAAATATAACTACACTTTACGTTTATACGAGCCTATCTGGGACATATTCGTCTGTCCGTCTGTCCGGGTTTGTCCGGGATCTATCCGGGAGTTTACAGTTGAAAAAAAGTCCTACAGTTGACCTTTATCCGGGTCTATCCGCGACCTGTTTGGGACACAAAAACAAAAATTCCTTTTCTCGCAGTTCAAATTAAGCGTCTGTCCGGATCCATCCTGGACCTATCTGGCAGTTTACTGTTGAAGAAAGAAACAAGTTCTACAGTTAACGTTTATAAGGGACCTATTTGGGAAACGAGAACAAAAATTAATTTCCTCGGAGTTCAAATGAAGCGTCTGGCAGGGACCTATCTGGGAGTTTACCGTTAAAAAAAAGAAACTTCCTACAGTTCACGTTTATCCGGGTCTATCTGGGACCTATTTGGGTCACGAAAACAAATATTCATTTCGTCTAAGTTCAGAAGATGGGTCTATCCGTGTCTACTGGGGAGCTATCTGGGAGTTTGCCGTTGAAAAAATACAAACTTTCTACATTTTATGTTTATCCGAGTCTATACGGTACTTATTTGTGACCCGTAAACGTAAATTCATATCCTCGAAGTTCAAATAAAGCGTCTATCCTGGTCTATCTAAGACCTGTGTGGGAGTTCACCGCTGAAGAAAGAAACAAGTCCTACAGTTTATGTTTATCCTGGTCCAACCGGGACTTATTTGAGTCTGCCCGGAACCTATCTACGAGTTTACTGTTGAAAAAAGAAACAGGTCCTACAGCTTATGTTTATCTGGGTCTCTACGGGACTTCTTTGGGACACGAAAACAGATCTTAATTTCCTCTAAGGACAAATGAACCGTCTGTCCGAGTCTGTCCGGAACCTATCTATGAGTTTACCGTTGAAAAAAGAAACTTCCTACAGTTTACCTTTATTCAGGTCTATCCGCGACATATTTGGAGACGAAAAGAAAAATTAATTTCCTCTAAGTTCAAGTGAAGCGTCTATCCGGGTCTATTCGGGACCTATCTGGGAGTTTACTGATGAAAAATACACCAGATCTACACTTTATGTTTACCCGGGGCTATACGGTACTTATTTGTCACCCGTAAACAAAAATTCATATCCTCAAATTTTAAATTAAGCGTCTATCCTTGTCTATCCGAGACATATGTGGGAGTTCACCGTTGACAAAATAAACAAGTCCTACAGTTTATGTTTATCCTGGTCTATTCGGGACTTATTAGGGACACGGAAGCAAAAATTCATTTCCTCGAAGTTTAAATGAAGAGTCTATTCGGATCTATCCGGGACCTATCTGCAGCTTTATTGTTGAAAAAAGAAACAAGTCCTACAGTTTACGTTTATAAGGGACCTATTTGGGGAACGAGAACAAAAAATAATTTCCTCGAAGTTCAAATGAAGGGACTACCCGGGTCTATCAGGGACCTATCTGGGAATTTACTGTTCAACAAAAAATTTCCTACAGTTCACGTTTATCCCGATATATCTGGGACCCATTTGGGACACGAAAACAAATATTAATTTCCGTTTAGTTCAAATGAAGCGTCTATCCGTGTCTACCCGGGACCTATCTGGGAGTTTACCGTTGAAAAAAGAAAGAAGTCCTACACTTTACGTTTAACCGGGTCAATCTGGGACCTATTAGGGACAAGAAAACAGATCTTAATTTGCTCCAAGGTCGAAAGAAGCGTCTTTATGGGTCCATACGGCAACTGTATGGGATTTTATTGATGTAAAAAGAAACAGTCCTACACTTTACGATTACACGAATCTATCTGCGACCTATTCGGGACACGAAAACAGATATTAGTTTTCTCTAAGTTCAAATGAAGAGTCTATCCGTGTCTATCCGTGATCCATTTCAGAGTTTGCCGTTGAAAAAAGGAACAAGTCCTACACTTTATGTTTATCGGGGTCTATCCGGGACTCATTTGGGACACTAAAACAAACATTCATTTCCTCTAAGTTCAAATGAAGCATCTGTCCGGATCTATCCGGGACCTATCTGAGAGTTTATAGTTGAAAATGAAACAAGTCCTACACTTTACGTTTGTCCTGGCCTATCTAGGACCTATTCCGAACACGAAAACAGATATTCATTTCCTCAGTTCAAATGGAGAGTCTTTTCGGGACCAATCTGGGAGTTTGCCGTTGAAAAAAGAAACAAGTCCTACAGTTTATGTTTATCCGGGTCTATCTGGCACTTATTTGGCACACGGAAACAAAAATTCATTTCCTTGAAGTTCAAATGAATCGTCTGTCCGGGTCTGTCCGAGACCTATCTGGGTGTTTACAGTTGAAAAAAAATCCTACAGTTTACCTTTATCCGGGTCTATCCGGGACCTATTTGAGACACGGAAACAAAAATTAGTTTCCTCTAACTTCAAATGAAGCGACTATCTGGGTCTATCCGGGACCTATGTGGAAGATTACTTTTGAAAAAATTCACAAGTTCTACAGTTTGCGTTTATACGGGTCTATACGGTACTTATTTGAGACCAGCAAACAAAAATTAATTTCCTCTAGGATCAAAAGAAGCGACAATCCGGGTCTGTCCAGGACCTGTCTGGGAGTTTACTGTTGAAAATTAAACAAGTCGTACACTTTCCGTTAGTCCGGTTTTATCCGGGACCTATTTGCGACACGAAAACAAAGATCAATTTCCTCTAAGTTCAAATGAAGTGTCTATTCGGGTCTATCCAGGACCAATCTGGGAGTTAACTTTGGAAAGAAGAAACAAGTCCTACAGTTTACATTTATCCGGTTCTATCCGGGACCTATTTGGGACACGAGGAAAAAATTAATTTTCTCAAAGTTCAAATAAATCGCCTATCCGGGTCTATCCGGGACCTATCTGGGAGTTTACCGTTGGAAAAAGAAACAAGTCCTACAGTGCATGTTTATCCTGGACTATCTGGGACCTATTTGGAACACAAAAACAAAAAGTTATTCCCCCTTAGTACAAATGAAGCGTCCGTCCGTGTCTATATGGGACCTATATGGGAGTTTACTGATGAAAAAAGGAACAAGTCCTACATTTACGTTTATCTGGTTCTATCTGGGACCTATGCGGGACAAGAAAACGGATATAAAGTTCCTCCAAGTTCAAATGAAGACTCTATCTGGGTCTATCCGGGACTTATCTGGCAGTTTAACGTTGAAAAAAAACAACACCTCCAATTTATGTTTATCCAGGTCTATCTGGGAATTACTTGAGACACGGAAACAAAAATTCATTCCCTTGAAGTTGAAATGAAGTGCCTATCTGTGTCTTTCCGGAGCCTATCTGGGAGTTTACCGTTCAAGAAAGAAACAAGTCCTAGAGTTTATGTTTATGCCGTTCTATCCGGGACTTACTTTGGTCACAAAAACAGATATTCATTTCCTCTAAGTTTAAATTAAGAGTCTATCCGGTTCTATCCGGGACCTATTTGGGTCAAGAGAACAAAAATTCATTTCCTCTCAGTTTAAATGAAGCGTCTGTCTGGATCTACCCGGGACGTATCTGGGACTTTACCGTTGAAAAAAGAAACAAGTCCTACAGTTTACGTTTATTCGGGTCTATCCGGGACTCCTTTGGGATACGAAAACAAAGATTAATTGCCTCTAAGTTCAAACGATGCGTCTATCCGCGTCTGTCCGCGCCTATCTGGGAGTTTATAGTAGAAAAAAAGGCCTACAGTTTACCTTTATCCGTCTGTCCGGATCTATCCGGGACCTATCTGCGAGTTTAGTGTTGAAAAAAGGAACATGTCCTACAGTTTATGTTTATCCGGGTCTAACCGGGACTTATTTGAATAAAAAAAACAGATATTTATTTCCTCTAAGTTCAGGAGATGCGTCTATTCGGGTCTACCCAGGACCAATCTGGGAGTTTACCGTTGAAAAAAGGAACAAGTCCTACAGTTTATGTTCATCCGCGTCTATCCGGCACTTATTTGGGTCACGAAGACAGATATTAATTTCCTCTAAGTTCGAATGCAGAATCTACCCGGGTCTATCTGTGACCTATCTGGGAGTTTTCAGTTGAAAAAAAAACAAGTCCTACAGTTTATGCTTATCCGTGTCTATCCGGGACTTATTTGGGACGCGAAATCAAACATTCATTTTCTCTCAGTTGGAATAAAGCGTCTGTTCAGATCAATCCAGGACCTGTCTTGGAGTTCACCGTTGAAAAAATAAACGAGTCCTACATTTTATGTTAATCCGTGTCTATCAGGGACTTATTTGGGAGACGGAAACAAAAGTTCATTTCCTCGAAGTTCAAATGAAGCGTATGTATATCCCTGTCTATCCGAGACCTATGCGGGAGTTCACCGTTAAAAAAACGAACTAGTCCTACAATTTATGTTTATCCGGGTATATCAGGGACCTATTTGGGACGGGAAAACGAAGATTAATTTCCACTAATTTCAAATGAAGAGTTTATCGGGGTCTTTCCGGAACCTATCAGGGAGTTTACCGTTGAAAATAGAAACAAGTCCTACACTTTACTTTTATCCGGGTCAATCTGGGAACTATTTGGGACACGAAAACAGATGTTCATTTCCTCTAAGTTCAGAAGATGCGTCTATCCTGGTCTACCCGCGACCTATCTGGGAGTTTACAGTTGAAAAAATAAACAAGTCCTACAGTTTGTATTTATCCGGGTCTACCCGGGTCTTATTTGGGACACAAAAACAGATCTTAATTTGCTCTAAGTTCAAAAGAAGCGTCTATCCGGGTCTATTCGGGACCTATCTGGAAGTTTACTGTTTGAAAAATACACAAGTTCTAAAGTTTATGTTTATTTGGGTCTATACGGTACTTATTTGCGACCCTTAAACAAAAATTAATTTCCTTGAAGTTCAAATGAAGCGTCTATCCGTGTCTATCTGGGACCTTCGCGGGAGATCACCGTTCAAGAAATAAACGAGTCCTACAGTTCATGATTATCCGGGTCTATCCGGGACCTATTCCGGGCACGATAAAAAAATTAATTTCGTCCATGTTAAAATGAAGCGTTTATCCTGGTCTTTCTGAAAACCATCTGGGAGTTTACCGTTGAAAAAAGAAACAGATCCTACTGTGCATGTTTATCCAGGTCTATCTGGGACCTATTTGGAACACGTAAACAAAAAAAAATGTCCTCGAAGTTCAAATGAAGCATCTATCCCTGTGTATCCGTGATCTATATGGGAGTTCACCGTTGAAAAAATACACAAGTTCTACAGTTTATGTTTATCCGGGTCTATACGGTACTTATTTGGGCCACGAAAACAGATCTTCATATCCTCTAAGTTCAAAATAAGCGTCGATCCGGGTCTATCCGGGACTTATTTGGCACACAAAAACAAAAATTCATTTCCTCGTAGTTGAAATGAACTGTCTGCACGGGTCTGTCCGGGAACTATACACGGTGGTCGGGAAGCAAAAAAAGTCTGCTTGAAACATCTAAGAAAAGTGAATGTAGCATGCTCTTTCTGGTACCTAGGAGTGCTCAAAAATCTTTGAGCCAAAATCTGAACAGATCCTGTTCGCAAGAAAATCACTTTTTTGTTCAGTCAAAAGTACCAATAATCGGTTTGTTGAGAATATCTCCTCAGGGATGTATTTTATCACAAAATTTGTTGTGGTATGATTTGTAGAGAATTAAATTTCCTTTTGAACGAGCCCTATAAATTTAAAAAATATGAATTGGTTACCGAGATAGAGCGCATTTTAGTGAAGTCAATCAGTGACAAAAATTGGTTTCTTCGAGATACCTTCTAAGGAATGTATTTTGCATATAATAAGATTACCGCAATTGGTAGATGACTCAATTACCTTCAAAATGAGCTCTTGAACATTCTGAAATGTTCAATAGCCACCGAGATAGAGCGTCTCAACGTGGACCCTTTTTTATCATTTTTCACGAAAATCGTTGAAAATCAGTTTTTCGAAAATGTCTCATGTCTTAAGGTGCTAACAAAAAGTCGAATCAAGGTATGTAGTTCTTGGAATTTACTCCAGGCTTTTATATGAATTTTATCCTTGAAACACAGAAAAAAGCTTGACTAAAAAATCTTGCGTCTTATTTTTTTCAGGTCTCAAAACAAGCGTTGCCTAGGTAACTCCATGTAGTTTTCTATTGTTCTCAGACTCAAATTAGGACCTTTCTGGCCTAAAAATCTTGAGTCTCGAAAAGACGTTATTTCTGGACTTAAAATAAGCTTAGCTCTTTTCCGTGAACGCACACAATAAAAGAAATATTAACACGAGGTAGATAATATTGTCATACTGTATGCCTTGAATTGAAATAATCCACTTCACTGAGTCTATGATTTAAATGCAAATAGAATTTTTTCAGATCTTCATTCGACTTTTTTTAACACCTTAAGACATGAGAAATTTTTGAAAAACTGATTTTCAACGATTTTCGTGAAAAATGATCAAAAAGGGTCCACGTTGAGACACTCTATCTCGGTGGCTATTGAACATTTTGGAATGTTCAAAGGCTCATTTTGAAGTTAATTGAGTCGTCTACCAATTCTGGTAATCATATTATGGATAAAATCCCGGTCTATCACCTATTCGGGACACGAAAACAGATATTCATTTCCTCCATGTTCGAATTCAGAGTCTATCCTGGTCTATCGGTGACCTATCTGGGAGTTTGTAGTTGAAAAAAAAGCCCTACAGTTTATGCTTCTCCGTCTATATCGGGACTTATTTGGGACACGAAAACAAAAACTCATTTTCTCTCAGTTAAAATAAAGCGTATGTTCGCTTTAATCCAGGACCTATCTGGGAGTTTACGTTGAAAAAAGAAACAAGTTCGACACTTTACGTTTATCCGAGTCTATTCGGGACTTATTTGGGACACGGAAACAAAAATTCATTTCCTCGAAGTTCAAATGAACCGTCTGTCCGGGTCTGTCCGGAACCTATCTAAGAATTAACCGTTGAAAACAGAAACGTCCTATAGTTTACCTTTATACGGATCTAACTGGGACCTATTTGGGACACAAAAACAAAAAGTAATTTGCTGTATGTTCAAATAAAGCCTCTATCCATTTCTTTTGGAGATCTATGTGGGAGCTTACTGTTGAAAAAAGTCCTACCCTGTACGTCTATCCGGGTTTATATGACACCTATTGGGGACAAAAAAAATTCGTTTCCGCTAAGTTCAAATGAAGAGTCTATACGGATCTATCCGCGACCTATCGAGGAGTTTAATGCTGGAAAAAGTAACGAGCCTAACAGTTTGTGTTAATCCGTGTCTGTCCAAAAACTGTCTGAGAGTTTACTTTTGGGAAAAGAAACAAGTTTTACACTTTACGTTTATCCGGGCCTATCAGGGACCTTCTCGGGACACAAAAGCCGTTGAAAAAGGAAACCATTCCTAGAGTTTATGTTTATCCGAGTCTATCCAGGACCTATTCAGGAGACGAAAACAGATATTCATATCCTCTAAGTACAAATGAAGCATCTGTCCGGGTCTATTCGGGACCTATCTGGGAATATACTGTTAACAAAATACAAAAGTTCTAAAGTTTATGTTTATTTGGGTCTATACAGTACTTATTTTCGACCCGTAAACAAAAATTCATTTCTTCGAAGTTCAAATGAAGCGTCTATCCGTGTCTATCCGGGACCTATGTGGGAGTCCACCATTGAAGAAATAAACAAGTCCTACAGTTTATGTTTATCCGGGTCTATTCAAGACCTATTTCGCACACGAAATTTGTGGGGCGGCTAAAGCGTGTGGGACATGGGGGTCAAAAGGACCTCGGCCTGGGTCGAGGCTCCTTCCGGACCGATTTACAGCTGTGAAATCGGGACAGGAATGACCTACGACCCGCACAGCGACCAAGAAACAGCCCTCCGTTTGTTATGGTGGTCTGCAAGCGGATATTTGAACACTAAGTGTCTCACGCAATGTGACCACCCCCCTAAGCCATGGGTGTAGAGTGATCGTGCTCGCAGCACTTTGGCACCTAGGGGTTACGAAGGTGTTCTAACGGCCTCTCGGGGACACCGGACGACCTCCCTGAGTAAATAGTCTTACATCTGAATGCGGGACTCTGCAGGGCCGGACCTTTTATTTCCCTAACTTCTCGTGGGATCACAATTAACACACCTAACAACAAAAATGGAAAAGGAGAAGAAAGGCAGGTGGCAGCTGGGGGAGAGGGGTTGGGCCTTAACAGATCTAACATAACCCTTTCCTCGCCATCGGTCTCTCGGGCAAGCCAAATTCAGGTGGCGGCTGTGCCCCAGCTCCCTCGGGAGCTAAGGGAACGATGGTCTCTCGGAACGAGGCTATGGTAACGGGAGAGGCCAATCAGTCATCAACGTTTCCCTGAAAAGGAGACTGAAGAGGCAATCGCAGCAGGCTAGTAGAGCAGCTGCGGGAGTTGGAACGTCGGCAGTTACAGGGCCGACGTCCAGCACTGAGGCCCAGAAGAGAGTTAGGGGCTCAAAGGACATCCCACTGGGGGTGCTAAGCCTTTGAAGAGGCAGAAGGCGGTCCAGCAGCCGACGAACAGAGAGTCGTCGGGATCTGGACTAACGGCCGCTCAGAGGACTACCCCCCTGATGATGATGGTGACCGATACCAACTACCCGGACTCGATTCTCACTACGGAGCAGTATGAGATCTTCAGGGAGGCTACATGGAGGGCGCTTGAAGGAGTGTCCCCAGATCAATGGCCAAAATTCGTGAAAATTCTGTGGTACTCCGGGGTTTGTAGGGATGCAACCCCTCACTTAAGACAGCGTCCTGACGAATCGTTAGGCTTGATAAGCCTCAGAAAGAGGATACAGTAGAAGGCACCAGGCATCTCCTAGTTGTGCAGATTCCGGAGTAGCAGACGAGGGCTCTTGCGGCCCTCAACAACAGGCCCTTTTATCACTTTTGAAAGGTCAACTTCAGAGTTGCCGGCCAGGGACATGAGGAACCTGTTGGGACACAGGAAGATCGGAAGCAGACCTAAATGACTGCTCCTGATCTGAACATTACCCAAATTAACTTGCATCACATTAAATGCGCCTCTGTGTTTTGCAGCGGGACATGGCTGCGAGGCAAACAGGTATCTCGCTAATCCAAGAACCTTGGTTAGTTTGAGATACCATAAGGGGGTTAGGGGGGGGCTGGTATTTTTTGTTATAGAGACCACAAGGCGGCCAAACCAAGGGCCTGCATACTGGCGAAGGGAGTTAACGCTGTCCCGCTGCTTGAGCTATGTTCGAGAGAGCTGATGGTGATAGCCACGGATCTCAAAAGAATAATAAGGCTAGTTCTGGGATTGGCTTATTTTCCTTATGACAGCGATACCAACCCACCAGTGGGGGTATTTACACTGGTCAAATATTACAAGGCAAGGAATATTCCTCTTCTTCTCGGATGCGATGCTAATTCCCACCATACTTTGTCAGGTCAGGTCAGGAAGGAAGTCATCGACATCACTCTCTGTACCAGTAGTTTTAGAGATAATATCAAGGAGTGGAGAGTTTCAGATGAACCCACTCTCTCAGATCAATCACAGATAGAGTTTGTGTTGGAATCCATTGTACCCGCTGGCCCTAAATGGGTCATAAATCCAAGAAGAACGGACTGGGATCAGTTTTCCACGGAAATAAGATGTGCACTTTCAGTGGTTTCCAGGTCAATTCGAGACGTGGATACCCCGAAGATGGCGGCCAAAATTTTCACGGAAGCCATCAAAGCTAATTATAAAAATAATTGTCTACCTACAAGAGTCCGAAAGACTGGGAAGACACACTGGTGGAATGGGAAACTCGAAGAGCTTCGCAGGGAAACTAGAGAGAGCTTCAGACGTGCCAGTACTGGCAAAACGAAGGAAATGTGGACCTTACTCACAACGATGAGGGATGAATACAGGAGTGCAATACGTAAGGCAAAGCAAGCAAGCTGGATCAACTTTTGCACAGACATCGAGAAGGGAACTGAGGCTGCTAGACTGGATACCCTGCTTTTTTGAAATCCGGACGATATTCTCGGCACTCTGAAATTGCCCGGTAGGGCGTACTCAGAGCCGGACGGGGATACATTGGCTCACATGATCAAGATACATTTCCCGGGCATTTCAAGGTTTGGAGAAAAGGGGACGACACCTCAGAGGCAACCAAAGCTGCCTGCGGCCCAGCTGGGCCCGAAACGGCGGCTAGCCAACGAGATTTTCACCCCCGACAGGGTCAGGTGGGCCCTGAAGTCCTCTTACGGAGGGCTGGAGAGATCATCATGGGCCGCTAGTAAGACTTGCTAGGGCTAGTCTGACATTGGAACATGTCCCGGCGGCAAGGAGGGGTACGAGAGTAGTCTTCATTCCGAAAGCAGGTAGGATCGGTTATACCTTACCCAAGGATTCCCATCCCATCAGCTTAACGTCTTTCCTACTAATAACAGTGGAAAGACTTGTGGATAGATATATCCGCGATAATTTCTTGTCAAGTAGGCCACTTCACAAGGAGCACCACGCCTATAGGGCTGGTCACTCGACGGAGACGGCCCTAAGCGAAGCAGTAAACCTGATTGATCAGGGCGGCCATGATCACACATGGTGTGCCCATTGCAGTCGTGGAATGAACGTGCCACATGTTGGCCAACAGAAATCTAACTACGACTAAGGCTGATACCACTTTATGTGGAACCGTTGACTCGGGATGTCCACAGGGAGGAGTTTTATCACCCTTGCTGTGGTGCTCAGTAGTGGATTCATGGTGCAAGAAAACTGGACTATTGGTTAATCCGAGTAAGACAGACGCAGTTGTTTTCACCAGAAGGTAAAAGTGGGGAACCAAGAGTACACTGATACTTGGAGGAAAACAACTGAAACTCAAAGAACGAGCTAAATATCCAGGAGTCATGCTGGATAAGAAGCTTTTATGGAACGAGCACCTGGGAAACAAGTGCAAGAAGCTAGTAGTGACTCTATGGTTCTGTAAGAGAGCCATAGGGATTGAGCGGCGTCACTGGTGCCTCGAAGTCGACACCCACAATGGCACTGTGGGCACCAATAGGTTTGGAGCCCTTCCATCTCACCATCAAGGCAGTGGCTGGTTTACAGATGGCTTCAGGAACGAGGAAAATGCAGGAGCCGGTGTATATCGTAGAAAGAATGGAATAAGCCATAATCCAGTGCGCCTAAAAGGCAAAAGAGTATGACAACAAAAGAAACATCCGTATCTGCTCAGACAGCAAGGGCTGCTATATTGGCCCTGAATGGAACAAAGACCACATCGCTATTAGTATGGGAATGCTTTGAGGCTTTCCAGTAGGTCACTCACTAAAGAATTTAACAGTTGGCTGACTGAGGAGCATCAGAATGAGTGTGATTTGGTCTCTGGTTGCAGACAGGCCAAAACACTCTTGGGTTCAGAAATTAACTCTAACCGAGCAAGGGAAATACTCAATCTCGGGACGAACGAAATCAAAGTCCTAACAGAACTGTTTATAGGACATGGGAACCTCGGATATCGCAGACATAAGATCGGGCTTGCGGAAAGTCCCCTCTGTCGTCTGTGCGGAAAGGATAAGGAGACAGCTACTCAAATACTTTGTTACTGCCCTGCGATTGCGGGGAAACGTCTAGCACTCACAGGCAATTACTGCGCCAATTACTGTCCCTATGGAGAAGGCTTTGGGGGCAACGGGAAATTGGGATTTTCAAGTGCACGGGGGCACTTGGGGGGGGGGGGGTCTCTTGCCTTTAGCTCGAAAAACGTTTTTTGGGCCACTCTAGTGAACATTGTACCGATATCCGGGGATCCAAGAGCACTTTTGTGTCCATTTTAAGTCTTGATGAAAACTCGATTGATTCTTGTGCAGAATGTTCTCCTGACAATAAGCAATTAATCCGTATAGTTACGAATTTACACCTACATTAAAAGCGTAGTTATTGATTTATGTATAAATGTAAATATGTTTTGAGAAAAGTTATACATTTATACGAATTATGTATAGAGCGAAAAAGTTCGAGCTTTTTGGTATTACAGCTGAAATTTCTGGTTCCACGTCCCGGATAGTTCTCCGATAGACACCATAAAAATACTTTATCGGACTTGTCCTCTTTATCGATGCAAATACTCCCAGATTGGTCCCAGATAGACCCGAAGGGATGCCCTTTTTGACATTGCAGCTCAAATCAATTTCTTGTTCCACGTCCCGGATAGGTTCCGGGTAGAACCAGATAGATTGACACTTATTTATTTCTTGTACTGTTGGTTGACTGATTCCTGATAGACCCGGATAGACGCTAGTTTGGACTTAGAGGAAATAAATTTCTGTATCCCTGCTCCGGAACGACCCGGATATACCCGGATGGAAGGATAATGTCGACTTTGTCAAAATACATTATTGGTTACGTTTCCCGATTAAACCCAGATAGTTCCAAATGATTCCCAGGTAGAAAATAAGTAACCGGATAGAGCCCGGATATACCGGTTAAAAGTTTTATCCGGGTTCTATCAGATCTTTTCCGGCATTTCAAGCAGGGCGGATAGATCCGAACAATTTTCGTGTTTAAAATAATTATACATACATAGCCCGGATATACACGCAAATAAGACATCCGGTTTTTATTAGGGTCGTATCCGATTTATATAGGATCCTATCCGGCATTTTAAGCAAGGAGAGGAAATGAATATCTGTTTTCATGTCCCAAATAGGCCCCGGTTTGCCAGGAATAAACATAAACTGTAGGACTTGTCCTTTTTTCAAGATTAAACTCCCATATAGGTCCCGGATAGACCCAGGTAGACGCTTCGTTTGATCTTAGAGGAAATTAATATCTATTTTCGTGTCCCGAATAGGTCCTAGATAGCCCCAGATAACTGTAATGTGTAGGACTTGTTTCTTTTTTCAGCAGTAAATTCCCAGATAGGTCCCCGATAGACCCGATAGACGCTTCATTTGAACTTCGAGGAAATTAATTTTTGTTTCCGTGTCCCAAATAAGTCCCAAATGAACTCGGATAAACATACACTGTAGGAATTTCTTCTTATTTTAACAGTGAACTCCCAGATATGTCCCGGATAGACCCAGATAGACGCTTCTTCTGAAATTAGAGGACAATAATTTTTGTTTCCACGCATCACATAAGTCCCGGATAGACCCGGGTAGCTGACCGTTTTGACTTAGACAAAATTAATTTCTGGTTCCGCGTCTTAGATAGACCCGATAAGATGTTCAGTGTGATCTTCACTAAAATACAGGACTGGTAGGTCTCCCTGATAGAACCCAGATAGAGCCGTAACATTTCCGGATTGGAAATAATTCTATGTATACAGACCAGATAGACCCGTATAGAAGACTTATCCGGTTTCTATCAGGGTCGTGTCTGGATGCTATCGGGTCCTATCTAGCATTTTAAACAGAAATTCGTTTCCTCTAAGTTAAAAATATGAAGCGTCAGTCCGGGTCTATCCGGTACCTATCTTGAAGTGTACCGTTGAAAAAAGAAACGTCCTACAGTTTACCTTTAACCGGATCTATCCGGGACCTATTTGTGACACGAAAACAAAGACTAATTTCCCTCAAGTTGAAATGAAGCATCTATCCGTGTCTATACGGACCTATCTTGGACTTTACTGTTGAAAAAAAAACAAGTCCTACACTTTACGTTTATCCGGGTCTACCTGGGATCTATCCGGGACACGGAAACAAAAATTAATTTCCTCTAAGTTCAAATGAAGCGTCTACCCTGGTCTATCCGAGACCTATCTGAGAGTTCACCGTTGAAAAAATAAACAAGTTCTACAGTTTATGTTTATCCGGGTCTATCTGGGACTTATTTGGGACACCAAAACAGATCCTAATTTGCTCTAAGCTCAAAAGAAGCGTCTTCCCGGGTCCGTGCGGGAACTATCTGGAAGTTTACTGTTGAAAAAAGAAACAAGTCCTACGTTTTACGATTATACTGGTCTATCGGGTGTGAGGGACCTCGCAAATTAAGGGAAAGGGAGGATGTTGGAATTTCGAGAACTAGGTAAAATCAGTTATGAGGCAATTTAAATATATAAAATAGGGTTTATTAGACCAACTTACAATAATGAACTCTCAGTATAGGGAATCTCTCAAAAGCCCGAACCGGGCGGCGAAGCCAAGAGCGTGCGAGCGATGTTGTTTTGGCACCTGGGCGATGAAGCCAAGCTACCAGGAGAGTATGTATCTCGTCGATTATCCTCGGGGATGAGGTAACCAGACCGCAAGTCGTCCTTCGGGATTAGTGACGTCGTGTGAAAAGACACAAGAGGTTGGGCACTCGTCAAACGGGTTTGAGTGCAGGTAGCACAAGACTAACTTTTCGGGGGCGAGATTTTGGTTTTAAGGACGAGGAAGTCGTATTTCCCACTCCTAGTCCTAGGCCCGCAGGGCCGTATGCTAGTGGGGTGATTATAACTTCGTTATAACCCGCCCCCCCCCCCCCACCTGTTTGGGACGAGGTTTAGTATTTTGCTAATTCCTCGCCGAAGGTATACCATGATTCTTCCTCCGTAATGTCTAATTGGACATATGAGTCATCTCCATGGTCCTCCTTCAATCTTTGGTTGTCTTCTTCCTGTATTATTTCTTCTGCTGCAAGTTTTATCTTCAGAATGTCTTTGAATTTCCTATTTTTTCCCACCCAACGGCCTTTTATGTACTTCGTTCTTGTCGTATCCGGAACCCTGTGGTAATTTTTGGTCCGGTTCGACCTTTCATCGCAGTAGGTGTCGTGAAAGATATAAAGCTCTACCGGAACCATCTTCTCGCAGTGACGACATTTCCATACCTTGATTTTTTCCATCTTTTCCTTTTTGAAGCAAATTAAAGAAAATTCCTACCGCTCAAAATAAAAATGAAAAATAAGAATAAAATTAAAAATATTATTTTCTCTTGAATCCGCTTTTTCTTATCCTACTTCAATAACAATCAAATTTAACGTCTTAGTTTTGACTATTTTCTTATAACTTCTTAATTAAATTATTTCTTATTTTAGTTATTCTCTTTCCAGATGAGTGTCTTCTTCCGACGTTCCCTTTCTTTGGTTCTTCTTTCTGAAAATTAACTTATATCCAAATTCTAATTTCTTTAGTAAAATTCTGTATTAGCCTCTTATAACCATATTTACTTTATTTTCTTTATCTAATTATTTTCAACACTAAAATTACTTCAAAACTATAAATTTAAATTATAATTCAACTGAAAAAATATTGACCTAATTATTACTGTTGCGTTTGTGAAGGTTTTTTTGAAATTAATTGTTCTTTAGTGGTTGTGCATAAGTCCAAAAAAAGGAATTTTATCAAATAATGGTTTTTAGACATCGGTATCCCAATCTGTTGACGAATCTTCCTTCACCTCTTCAATCGGTAACAATATTTTTTTTGTTCCACAGCCTTTCTTTTTATCTGCCTAGCCTCCTTCATTTTCTTGGACTTTTTCTCCCATTCTTCCTTCCTTAGAATCCTTTCTTCGTCCAACTTATCTTCCTTCCTTGCCCTTGTGGCCTCCTTTGCGTATTTGTCTTGCCTATATTTGAATAATTTCCTCATTTTTTCGATTTATTCTTCGTTTACTTTTTCTTCTTGTATTCTTATTCTTTCTAATGCCTCCTGTAATCTTTCCTCTTTTCCCCGATCTAATTTCTCCTGCTTCTCTTTTTCTTTTTGCTTCTTCTCCTTTAGACCCTTTTTAATTTGTTCCATAATTGGTGAGCCGTATAATTTTCTTCTTACCTCCAATAATTTTTTAATTCTTTCATCCCCCCTTCTGGATCCAAATTCGTCAAATATCTTGTATTTTGTTTCTAATTCCTTTCTTTCCCTAATTTTTCTTATTTCTTTGTACTATCAAGATAGTATGGTATGATATATAGGTATCATAGTATTTGATCCCTATCCGTCTCTGCTTTTCTTCTCCTATCTATCTCTCTCAACCTCACTATCTTCTCTACCGTCTTGGTCGATGGTGGTTGAAGGAGATATACCCACTTCTTACATGAGTGGGTCAAAAGTTCCTCGCCCACCAGTTCGAGGAGGCAATCTTTACACTTCAAAATCAATCTTCTATCCATTTTTCTGATGATAAAAGTTTTTTCTGCTCTTCTTGTCTTTTTAAATGTAGGTGTTTGTGTTATTTTTGTCGTTGTCAGTGGTGTAAAAATCAAATATGTCCTTCGAAAATTTTATTAAATTTTTTAGCTATTTCTTCAACTTTATTTGATAATATTTTATTACCCTTTAGAACTCGCTCGCCAATTTCAAAACTTATCGGTCTAGGTCTGTGATTGTAATATCTAGATTGCGTTTCATTTGTGGTATCTACATTTTGAACTATTCCTTCTCTAATTATTTTTTATGTTCGCATCCTATCTGCCCATTTTTCAGACTTTTGGAATTCAGTTTCGCTTTTACCATCCAAATCTTTATTCAACGCTTGAATTGGTTGGAGTTCTCCACCAAAATTAAGAAAAGCTTGTGTGAAACCTGTTGAAGAATGTTTACTCGTATTTAACGCAAATTTTACATCATCTAAATTTTCATTTCATAATTTATGATCTTTTTCCAAGTACGCGTTTATTGCCATTTTAATAGATATGCTACATCTTTCGGTTGGATTTGCTTGAGCATGGTATTTAGGAGTTTTTGAATGTCTAATACGAAATGTTTTAGTTAAATTTATTATTGATTTATTTACGTATTCCTTTCCGTTATCTGTGAACTATATTCTAGGTGTTCCGCATTTTGAAATTATTCGCTCATGGAATTCTTTTTAAATTTTTTATGCTAATTTATTTTTAACTGGAATTATTTCTACCCATTTAGTAAACATATCAACGAAAACTAGAATATATTCATTTCTTGACTTTGTCATTGGTAGCGGACCCATCATATCAGATGCTACCACTGTCCACGGTTCTTCAATTATTCTATTTCCCATTAAACCCATCTGATTATTTACTTTCGGTTTAATCCTTTGGCAAATGACACATTCTTTTACGTATTTTAATGTTTCAGAGTACATTTTGGGCCAAAAATAATTTTCGAAAAGTTTTGCATAAGTTTCTTCCATACGTAGATGACCTGCTTGTTTATTGGCATGATTCTCAATTAAAACTTGTTTTCGTAATTCTTTTGGTATCGTTAATTTCCGCGGGTTGGTATCTAAATTTAAGCTTGATTTTGAAGGTTCGGGTCTATAAAAATACAATTAATTATCGCGTATGCTCCAATTTTGATTTTCTTCTGGCTTATTTTTAATTTTTTCGTTATTTTCTACCATGCTTGATAAAATACTAGAAACTTTTATTTCCTTTTCCTTTGATCTTGATAACGCATCTGGGAGTTTAAACTTTTTAAATTATGAAGCCATTTTAAGGCAATATGATCTGTAATAACTTTGAATGAATATCCCTCTAAATATGGTCTAAACTTTCTTATTGGCCAGACTACTGCTAAACATTCTTTTTCTGAACAGAGTATTTACGTTCTGCGCCATTAAGACCTCTACTTGCAAACGCTATTACGAAATTTTCACTATTTCCTGTATCGCTCACATCGGTTTCAAGTTGGAATTGACTTCCAAAATCAGGGCAGGCAAGAATTGGTGCTGTTGTTAGTAGGCGTTTGATAGTCGCAAATGCCTATTCCTGTTTTCAGTCCATTCCCACTTTACTTCCTTTGTTAATAGCTTTTGCAGAGGTTCTATTATTTCTGCAAATTTCGAAATAAATTTCCTATACCATGAAGCCATTCCTATTAATCCCTCAATTTGTTTAAATGTCTTTGGCCTTGGGAAATTTAAAAGAGGTTCAATTTTATCCTCA
This sequence comes from Andricus curvator, assembly GCA_932195095.1. Lineage (NCBI taxonomy): Eukaryota > Metazoa > Arthropoda > Insecta > Hymenoptera > Cynipidae > Andricus > Andricus curvator. Next base: position 989 of record CAKNYM010037179.1, on the reverse strand, counting down.
TCTACTTGTAAGCCTTTTTCATTAACTTTAAATCCTATGTACTTTATTTCGGAACAACCAAATTTACATTTGTCCAAACCTATTGTTAAACCTGCATTTTTAATTTTATCTAAAACAATTTCCAAATATTTTAAATGTTCTTCAAAATTTTTTGAAACTATAATTATATCATCAAGGTAACAAAATACATGCGGTTTTAATTCTGGTGTTATTATTCTCTCCATCAGAATAGATTTAGATTCCTCGTCCAACGGTATCTGATGATATGCTGAACGAAAATCTATTTTCGACATGTATTTTGCTGATCTTAATGTATCCAATATTTCAGACAGTATAGGTATTGGATATAAATCTTCCTTTGTTATTTTATTAACTTTCCTAAAATCCAAACAAAATCTATATTTCCCATTAGGTTTTTTTTATCATTACTATAAGTTTCGACCAATCGCTATTAGATGGTTCTATAATTTTTTCCTGTAAAAGTCTATCTACTTCCTCATACATAAATTCTCTTATTTTTGGTGATGCATAATAATATCTTTTTTAATCGGCTCATGTCCCTGGACATCTATTTTATGGCTAGTAAAGTGTGTCGGTTTTCATTTTTTTCCCTGATCTATTACTTTTATTTTCATCAAGTTTTCTAATTGCACTTGTTGTGCTTCATTCAAATCTATTATTCCTTCAGAAATTTCCTCGCAAAATTCTAAATTTTTCTTCTTTTCTATTTTTACGCGTGCAATATTATTATTTATTACCGCATTATTTTTAATTTTAGACCAATTACTTTTCCTAATTGCGAATAATTTTTCTATTATCGAATCATTTTTTCCCTCTGTTTTATCGATAACTGTTTTCAATTTAGAATCCTTTTTCTCTTTATTAAATTCTAATGGACCTTTAAATTTTGTTTCTGATTTTCTATCTTTATTTTTCGTATATACTGCTCGGTGGGTTTCCTGTCACCACTACGTAGCGCGTCCTCAGGT
>CAKNYM010037178.1:19765-31150 GCA_932195095.1 Andricus curvator | reverse complement strand
AATATAAGGTCAACCACCTTTTATACATGGACGACCTTAAACTCTTTACTTCCTCGAAAGAGGACCTTAACATCCTTGTGGAGGGGGTAAATAGGTACTCTAAAGCGATTGGCATGAGCTTCGGACTGGACAAGTGTGCCTGCGTCCACCTACGCCAAGGAAGATTAGAAATTACATCATCGCGTCACGATCAAGATGTTCAACTCATAGGCGGAAATACCATTCAACATCTTGGTATTGGAGAAACATATACATATCTTGGAATACCACAAGCGGAAACCCATGATGTGCGTGCGTTAAAAACGGCCCACAGTGGGCTAAAGTGAGAAAGTTCGTGACAAAATCGTAGAACTTTTGATAGGAATGAACTAGAGGGATAAATTTTTTTTGAAATTACAGATAAATAACTATAGAATAGAGGAAAAATACGGAAAAGTTGACAGAATATATTTTTGACCTTGAAAATGTAGGTTAAGTTTGACATTTTTTGACGAAAAATTGTGTTATTTGATATAATGGGCGCTCAGACATTATACTTATCATGCTATATATATTTTTTCATAGATTTTGTCATGCCGAATCCGAATCCGGGCTTTAAATCAGCCTAGGACCTTTTGTTCGTAAGAAAAATTCAATTGAATTATCTATTTTAAACCTTCATGGCATGAATGATTTCCACTAATGTAAATTTGACTATTTGTCGTAATAAAGGGGTTTTCGGGTCGCTGATTTCGAATCTAGAGTCAAAATGTCAAAATTAAAAATGGCGGATTCAATATGGCGGACCAAAATTGTAAGACCAAGTTGATATGACTGAAAATTACTGTAATGGGGGTTTTCGGGTCGCTGATTTCGAATCTAAAGTCAAAATGTCGAAATTCAAAATGTCGGATCCAATATGGCGGACCAAAATTGTAAGACCCAGCTGATATGACCAAAAATTACTGTACGAGGGGTTTTCGGGTCGCTGATTTCAAATCTCAGGTCAAAATGTCAACATTCAAAAACGAGGATCCAATATGGCGCAATGTCCATGTAATAACCGATTTTATTAAAAATCGCTACACGTGTGAGTTTAATGCAGCCGACTTCAAATCTAAAGTCCGAATTCAAAAATTTGTAATGGCGGATCCAATATGGCGGACCAAACTTGTAGAAATGTAACAGATTTGATTTTCACTTTAGATGAGAAATCGACTACATAAAAAAACCCCAAGTAGCGATTTTTAATAAAATCGGTTATGTTATTACACTGACATTCCGCCATATTGGATTTTTGGATGTTGACATTTTGACTTGAGATTCGAAATCAGCGACCGCAAAACCCCCCGTACAGTAATTTTTGGTCATATCAGCTCGGCCTTACAATTTTGGTCCGCCATATTGGATCCGCCATTTTGAATTTTGACATTTTTACTGTAGATTGGAAATAAGCGACCCGAAAACCCCCAGTACAGTAATTTTCAGTCATATCAGCTGGGTCTTACAATTTTGATCCGCCATACTACGATTTTGTCACGAACTTTTTCACTTTAGCCCACTGTGCGGCCCTTGGAAAAAGGTATCGCCAAATTCTCAGAAAAATTTGGGCTTCCGAATTATCTGGAAAGAATAAGATCCAGGCGACCAATATGCTGGCCGTTCCTATACTGCTCTACACGTTTGGTGCAGTAAAATGGAACGTCGATGAGTTGGAGCAACTTGACCGAAGCACACGCAAGATGATGACAATCCATCGAAGTCATCATCCTAGATCTTCCGTACCTCGAATATATCTCCCTCGAGATAAAGGGGGTAGAGGCTTGCTGAGCTTAGAGTGTCTTCATCGCAGAACGGTTCTGGCTACAGCCTGCTCAGTTCTAAATAGCAGAGCAGCTTGGCCTCCCATTTGATTCCAGCGACACTACACATGGCCTAGCATCACTAACACCTTTGGTGCTCAAAAGTAGAGAAGAGTAGAGAAGAACGTAGAGAAGAGCTCTCGATGGGTCTGTCCAACATGTTTCTCAAGTCTGCTGGATTAAAATCGGAGACTGAGGGATTTCTTTTTGCCTGTCAAGATGGCGTTATAGACACCTTAGTTTACCGCGAGCGCATAATGAATATACCTGTAGGCGATGCCAACTGCCGAGCGTGCAAGCAAGAGCCAGAAACATTTGGACATGTTCTCAGTGGATGCTCAAAATATGCACGATACGGGTACATAGAGAGACACAATGCGGCTCTAAAAGTGTTATATTACCATCTAAGGCACTTCTATGGTGTTGATCTATTGCCCGTCTTGCCATACGCCCAGGGGGAACTCGAGTCCGTTGTGGAGAATGATCAGTGTAAGATCTACTGGAATTTCTCATTCTCCACCACTCAACGTATCAGTGATACGAAGCCTGATATTGTCCTCCAAGATCTGAAGAAGAAGATCATTTACGTGATTGAATTCTCGGCACCAGCCGATGGTAATATCACGGCAAAGGAGGAAGAAAAACGGGCGAAATATCAAGCACTTCTTTTCGAGCTGAGCAGGCTCGACCAAGGCTTCAAAGTCCATCTTGTATTTCTCATAATCGGCTGTCTTGGAGGTATGAAAGCTTCATTTATTAGCCAACTCAACAAGATTCCGGCTTGCCAGCGTCAGGCTCATTCCAACGCGAACCGGATGCAAAAGGCTGTTTTTCTGGGATCACTTCATCTGGTCCGTCATCACTGTTCCTCATAACATTCTACAAAGATTGGTAGCTCTAAAAAAGTATCCAGAGGTGAAACTTCATCTCCAACTGTCCCGTCTGCCGCGTGAGATCATCCGCGGCTAGAGACCTGACTCCAAGGAACAGTGTTGCCCGATGTTATCTCGCGTAAATTTCCCACTCTTGCTTACCTTCTAGGACAAAAGGAGCAGAAGCGGATGACGTACACGTTCCAGTGGCTTCGGGATTGGTTGCTTTTAAAGAACCATGATCGTAGCTTCCGGAGCCTACAACTTCTCACATAAAAGAAATAACAGTTGAAAAATGAAGTACATTATAAATAGATAAGGTGGCACGACAGTCTCGAAAACAAAAATTGACAAAACATTTTTCTTACTTTACAGAAACTCTTCGTAAATAGTGGAATTTTGCCTACGTATTGTTCGGGCTATATAAAGATGTGTACTTCAAATCACTGCAGCAAGTATCTATAGGGATTTCATACAGACTTTAAGTAATTTTAGGGGATTTTAAAAATTTATAATTTACCAAATTTAAAATTCCATGGATTTTGAGAGATTTGAACATTTCTTTAGAAATTTTAAACGTTTTTGTAAAATGAAGCGGATTTCAAAAATTTTGTATACATTACAAAGGTTCTTAGGGAATTGAAAACTATTTCTCGTGAATAATTTTCATAGTAATTTATTTACACCAATTTCCTTGAAATTCTTCAAATCATTATAAAATCTAAAAGGTAAATTCAAGAGTTTGAAACGGTTATGAAAAGGTTTTATTAGAATTCTTTAAAATTAGTTGAAATTAAAAGAATAAAAATAAGAATATTAAAAGAATAAAGGGTGACTGGATGAGTCGATCGGACAAAAAAAGAGCAACAATACCATTTTTCACGTGAAGTGTTATAAATATATAAAATAACAAAAGGTTTTACGTTATCATTTTGGTGTTTTCCCGCCTTCCAGCTTGTATTTTTGAGTTGGCACGTGTTTTTGGACGACAAACTTTTTTAACCGGTGATCCGGCACTTTTTTTTTTAAACGCGTGTTCAGTAATAAAATAAAAGCCAACATTTTTACGATACTTCACACGAATGTATATGTTATTACGAATACCGTACGTATAAATGAATATGGTCGTATTAGTCACGAAAAAAAGAATTAAGGATTAAAAGTATTGCACATCGAAACAACATTCAATACAGATTTTTACAGGGAATGTGACTAAAGTGTAACCGTTTTTCTTAGCAGACGAGCAGACCGTTCGCACTTCACCATCAGAACTGCGCTTGCGCTATACTGGTTATTCTTAAATCTTATTTCGACCTAACACATTAAATTGATTTTAACTTTCGAGGTCACCTTGCGACATTCAAAGTAATTCATTTGTTCCACAAATCCACTCATCGGATGATATTAAAATGACTTCAACTTCTAAGATCACCCAAAGTAATTTAATTGAATTAGTTTCTATTACAATTTGACTCGCCAAACGAAATTTAATTGTCTTCAATATTAAAATTTTCATTATGCGATTAAACAGAATTAACTTGACTTCAAATCAATCACGTCCGTCAGAATTAAAACGTGTACATTTTTGGTCGCGAGATTTAACAGGATTGAAACGATAACAAACGTAAATCGGTAAAATGAATTGAAGTGTTTACATTCAAAAACGACATTGGTTGAGATTAAAAGAGTTGAAAAATCGCCCATATTTCAACTCATTTCTATCTAGTTTAATGAAGTCCTTCTTACCGGGCATGTCTGTACCACAGACATGCGACTGGCTAGAACCGCCCAGGCGCCTTTGCCGTGGTACAAATTAATCTGCATCATGGAGATTTCCGTCTCAACCATTGAAAGCCTAATTCGGGGCACCTCCGGACACTTCTGGTCCCCTTACGGATCCCAGTTGGGTCACTCGTAAGGTATCCCTACTCGCCCCTAGACAAGATCGAGAATCTAGAGACGCAAGGGCTCTGACTGAGGATTCGGAAAGACCAACGACTAGAATCCAGCCTCTCCCCTTCGGCCTGGATTCCTGCCTGTCGGAAAATACCTTCCACGAATCAGTTCGTAGAGACGGGTTCTGAAAGCTCAGGTGCCTCAGAACGGTCGCTGGACTCTCGGAGGTGCCGGGAATCAGTACGGTTGCTCTGCGGTACCTTTGCAAACACTCCGTCCCCTTGACTTCCAAGTTTGGACCTTCTTTAAGTCTAAATGTTGGAGTTTTTTCCACTATCCAGTCTTGTGACCAGATGTCTGTAGCCTACACAACGATGGTCCCCGACCTGATGAAGATGTCATTGAAACTGGGGTCGCGCCCCTAGCGGGGTAACGAGAAAGTAAGGCCCTATGTTACCAGAGCCTTTTACCGTCTCCCCCCCCCCCCCCGGGGGGGGGGGGGGGGGGGGGGGGGGCGCGGGGGGGGGGGGGTGTTCCTGTGTGCGCCGCGACGGTTCCTCCTCTTACGGAGAGTTCTGATAGCTGCACTTCCACGGTTTCGACAATTTTGTCTCCATTATCATCAATATTTCGCACCGTCTCTGGTGGATTGCCCCCGTAAGGAGCCTCCCACTTTTGGCGGTGGTTTAGAGGAAGGTCCCGAAACGGGCCCCTCATCGTTTATATTTTGTTTTTTATTTTGTTGGGAGTTCATATTTGTCCCACGAGAAGCTAAGGAAATAAGAAACACCTCCCAAAGAGCCCCACTTGTAGGGGGCGGGTCTACATGCCATGGGATTCGACCTGGTATCCCAAAGTCTCCCTTAAGACACCTCCTTTGAGACACCCACCTGCCCGCCTCTACTGAGGGGGCAGGTTGGGGTGTTAGAGGATTTGTTGACCCTGGTGCCATTCAGCTCTTGCCATTCAACGGCGATCACATTTCAGCTTGGAAGCATGAGAAATCGCGCTCTCGATATTCCAGGAGGCTTTGCCATTACCTCCTGGAACGATCGCTCCTTAGTTTAAGTCCCACCGACTAGAGTCCGTCAGTTCCCCAGAGTAGCTACACCTCGCGATGCAGCCCCTCAGGTTCACCCATTCCAGATCTATAGTCTAATGAGACCCGTAAGCCCTCCCACCAGTTACAAGGTCCCGCGATACCTAGGGAGGGTTCTGCTGGAAGTAAAAGGATAAAGATTTCTTCTTTTTGAATAATTTGAAATCTTTACGATTGAAAGAGATAGAGAAAATGTATCCCATTCTATCTCTTTGTAAATCTAAGTTCACTTCTATCTTTTTCAATACCGTCTTTTCTATCTTAACATATCCGTTAAATATTCACATAAATCTTTTTCTATGTCTCTGTTAGTCTCAATTCACATCTATCTTCTTCGATATCCTCTTTGCTACCTCATCCTATCCTTTGTCTATCCACGTCAATCTTTTTCTATTTCTTTGTCAAACTAAATTCACGTCTATCTTTTTCGATGCTCTCTTCTCTATCTCATCCTATCCTTCTTTATCCATCTACGTCAACCTAAAGGATTTGCCTCTAGGTGACTGACGGTAAAATCAAGCATCAAGTGAAATCAGTCTTCGGGCCTATAAATAGAGGCCCGGCAAACCGTTTAGCCAAGTTTGATACAGTTGTTGACTAAGGTAGGGAAATAAATTTTAAGTATGTAGGTATATAAGCATGGACGTCACGTTGTCTTTCTGGTACTCAGTCACCGTCAAATTAATTGTTTTAATAAATTCCCTAACTTTTCGATAGATTCCCGAATTTCGAGGGATAGAACATGATAATAGTACTCAATCGCGCAAGATAGAAAAATAAATAGACAAAGATTCAAATTTATAATAAAGAGATACGATGAAGTAAAAAAGAAGAGATAGGATTAAGTAAAAAAAAAAGACAAGGGTCCTCAGTTACGAAAGATGGAGAAAGAGAGTGAAAAAAGATTAAAATTCGTCATAGATAGAAAGACTGGGAGATAGAAAAACATAAGAGTCCTCGTTAACACAAGGCAGAGAAAGAGATAGAAAATTATTGAGATTGAGTTTGAAGAAGAACCTTTGCGTTTGTCCTGAATAATTGAAACCTTTCATCAATGTAATGCGAAAAAGTACCAAGAATTGTATTTTCAAAAAGTCACTGTTCACTTTTAATTAGTATTCACAATTTAATAATTGCTAACGGAATACAATGTTAAATCGTACAAATAGTCCTGGATATTCATCGTCTAAGATGGTTTTTATTTCATGAGTCACTGGTAATTCAGGAGGAATTCGATTTTGCTAAAGTAGTGAATGAATTCGTCGAAGCGCCTTTACCAAACCTTTCGATTCTAAGAGTGCCAATCGAAGACTGATTTTTATGAATGAGTCCTCGCATCGACTGGGTCTCTCTATTTTTCGGACCCGTTCATCCTCTATTTATTGATGGTTTGGCTGGCAATTATCGATTTTTCCTTCCATTAGGACACGTTTCACCTAATGGTTACTTTTCGCGATATTGCTACTAAATTCTTTTTAAAAGGATACAAAGTAGAACTTATTTATATTCTGGTTTTTCTTGAATTTTACACTATTTTTACATTCAGAGTGTTCAAAATAATAAAATTTAAATTGCTAAAAAATTGTACAGTATCAAGTGTATAGCCTTCAAAATTTAAAATTTTGGAGATTCGAAATAAAACTGTGAACGTTGTAAAGAAAAAATGGGAACATCTAAGGGTGAATATTTTTTAATTTGGTATTTTTACATTCATATCTTCAAAATTGAGGTATTTTAAATTTGAAAATGTTATAAATTAAACTTATCAAACTCAATGTCTTTTGAATTATTTTTGGGAGTAATTAAACTGTAGAATTTAAAATTGGAATCATTACAATCTTATTTCATATTTCTATATTATCAATTGATAATGCATTGTTCATATTGGTATATAATTGCTAGTAAACCTTATAATTTGAAGAAATTGTTGGTAAAAGTTCTACGTTACTGCACTGGTCTAAAAGATTCATTATTACGAGTATGTTCTCTCAGAATGTCATACTAATAATTCTTTAAAAACAGCAATCTACAACTTTCACAATCAATTCCACTGTGAATAGTAATTGTAAGAATGTATACTTAAAATGATAATTTTATGGAATTAAAAATGTTATTTTTTACAGTTTGCAGTGGAGAAAAATTGTGTCAGAATGGATTTTTGTGTGTTAAACTGGAATCCAGCTGAAGAATTTTACAAGAGGAAAGGTGCAATTGATATCACTAAGTTTGATGGATGGCATGTATATCGAATGGGAGAAGAAGCCTTAAAAGGAATAAGTGAGAGGCATAATTGAAATTACATTATCTATATGTTTATAACTGGAAGGATATTCTATAATAAATGTCAAAGATTCTGAGAATCCTTAGTTCTCACATTTCAATTTATTTTATAAACTTATAGGCGATTTGAGAAAAAAATTCTTTAAACTTTTAAACTTGTAACAAATTTATAAACCAAAACAATAAAATATGTTTATTAGGATGGTAAAAAAAATAATTTTGAATATAAATGTGCACAACGGCCTAATTTGTTTCCTTTTAGATCGAAAAAATATTTAAAAGAAGAAAAATAAAATCTATTATTAATTAGAGGTGGTGCAGGCCAACATTTTGTTTTCAATTAGCAATTTATATCTTTAATTTGTTTGTACTATCTTCCTTTTACATGATTGAGAATTTTAACATAACCATTACATCCCAGATAACAATCGTGATACGCATTTCGCCGTTACATATGCCTTCACAAAATAAGAGAAAAATGCGACGCACATGTGAAGGCACCATAAAGGCAAATAGTTGTCAAAAATCTTGAAAAAATAATATTAATAATATATTATTGAATTTTTAAATTTATAAAGGTAAAATTTCTAACAAAAATGAAAAGAAATCTCCGTAATATCATAAATTAATTTTTTAATGATTAAATATAAATAGTATATACATTTTAATTTTGATTATTGAAGTGAAACATTGTAGGGCACTGTACGCAATTTTAGCATGAGAAATGAATCCATAAGAAACGTCACGTCACGCTTCTGCAAGGAATTCATGGAATTCAAGGAATTTGTGGAATCCAAGGATTTTGTGGAATTCAAGGAATTTATGGAATTCGTGGAATTCAAGGAATTCGTGGAACTCAACGAATTCGTGGAACTCAAGAAATTCAATAAATTCTTGGAATTCGAGGAAGTCATGGAATTCACGGAGTTCATGGAATTCAAGGGATTAACGTTAATAAAATAACGACCATACCACGCTGAAAATCCCAGTTCTCGTCAGATCACTGAAGTTAAGCAGCGTTGGACGCGGTTAGTACTTGGATGGGTGACCATTCAAGAATACTGAGTGCTGTTGTCACATCGTGGGTGTGGTGCCCACACTTGTAGTATTTATAACTACAAGAAAACTATCCACCTAGAAATACTACCCGAATCGGGTAGTGTCACGCCTACCCTGAAAGGGAAATGGCTTAATGGTATGCATGGGATTAATGTAAGTCGCGGAATTCATAGAATTGATGAAATTCAAGAAATTCATGGAATTGATGGAATTTAAGAAATTGATGGAATTTATGGAATTCACGGAATTAAAATAATGCAAGGAGTTCATGAAATTCATGGAATTTAAGGAATTCATGGAATTCAAGAAATTCATGGAATTCCTTGAATTCTGTGAATTCCATAAATTCCTTGAATTCCGTGAATACTGTATTTATTTCAAAAAACTTGTTTGAACAATTAACGACAACTGTTCGAAAATGTGAAGTAAAATAACTTAAGAGTGTTTGTTAAATCCAACTTGGAATTTTTTTTATAGGTACGGCACTAACTCAATATATATTTTTTCTCAAGTATTTGAGAACGAAAGGAAGAAAACTTGTCAAATATCCAGGGTTTTGCGAGATCCTCGGATCAATAAAATTTAGAGGAATGAAGCCTTTTGCTGAGGCAATCATTATTTTTACGGACATTATAAATTTTTCGAAAGGAAGAAATCTGCGGATAGCAGAAAACAGAATTTGAACGGCGAGAACCGTTCGCAAATTTATTTTTTTACTCACAATTCTGACATCACAGAAGCATTTTTAGACGTCATCATATATCCGAAGAGCCACAACTTGATGATGGTGAACCTCAATTTTGCAAAATACGTCGCGAAATGGAGAAAAAAGGGTACAAAATTGAGATGTCCTGTGTGTGTGTGTGAAGACCATAAGAATGTAGTTGTAAGTAGAAAAGCAAACACGGCATGCAGACAAGGTGTCAAATTCGCGCCCCAATGCTCTGAAGTCCGAACCACACATTGCCACTCGCGAAATCGAGTCTCGCGTCTCAGCATGAAGGCGGAAGTTTCGAAATCGGGGATTGAAATATGGCGTCGGACCTGTTAGTCGCGCGCGTGTTTGCTCTGTCTTTTTCCGCCTATGGTGGTTTGTTTTTTACTGAAACTGTGTCTGAGTTTTTAAAGGTGAAGTGCGGGGCTAGTGATCGGCTGAATTTTGTTTTGGTGGCGAGGTTTTTTCCTAAATTTTGGTGTGTATTGCTTGGAGAAAATCGAGAACTGAATTTCTGGTTACTATCGGTTCATCAAACATTGACTCTCAGTTTGCCAAACAGCTGATCGGTCCAGGCTCGCACCGAGAAGGGGTGCTCCTGGTATGACTCCTGCTGACGTAACGCGATTTGAGGCCCTGCTGACTTCCATAAAGGAGGATACCTCGATAACCAAAAACGATGTAGCTGCCTTGACGGGTTCGGTTGCGCAGATTCAGGACGAATTATACTTTCTGAGAGGAGAAACAGAATCTGTAAAATTAAGGAATGATGATCTGGAGAAGAAAAACACGGATTTGGAAAACGACATGAAACTGCTGAAAGAAGAGGTTTTGCAGCTCCGAAAGGATGCCAGTGCCAAAAATGTGATTCTGCGTAAGATCAAGGTAACTGAGTCATACAATAGCGACCTAGTCTCGTCTGTACGTGGGGTGTTCTCGAAAGCTAATGTAGAATCTATTGTAGTGGAATCTGCTTTTCGTCTGGGAAAGAAGCCTGGTGTCAGACCGGTGTTGATTAGGTTGGGATCTCCATCTCAAAGGTTCCAGGTCTTTCAAAAATCAAAATTCTTCACGGCAATGGGCCTGACAGTGTCGAGTGACAGGTCGAAGCTCGAAAGGTAGGCGACAAGACAGCTCATGCAGAATAAGAGCAGCCTAATAGATCGAGGTTTTGATGTAATAATAAAAGGTAACCACTTGGAATTCGACAGGAAAGTGCTGTCATCTGAGGAGATTAGTGCCATGTCTGCTAGCCCTCCTTCTAGTTCGCTAGATACATTTCTTGAGGCGTAGGACAGAGTCAGGAGACAGAGAGGTAGACCCCCCAAAAAAACTGGGTCACGATCGGAATCAGCTTCTTCGTCCGAGGACTCTCGTCCAAACAGAGATGGCTCCATTAGCAATTTTCTATCCGGAAACCCAATGCAAAACTCCTCGACAAAAACTGCGCGAAGAGGATCAAATGGCTCCCGTAAGGACAGTAAATGATTTGTCCTTGACGATGAGAGGGAGGTTTGCTCGGATTGTTTTCTGGAACTGTCATGGATTTTCGAATGTCGGAGACTTAGCAATGTTCAACTTGGACTCGGATATTTTATGCTTGAGCGAAGCTTGGTTCCCATC
>CAKNYM010037178.1:0-14765 GCA_932195095.1 Andricus curvator | reverse complement strand
AAAAGCAAAAAAACACCGTCAGTTTCTCCGAAAATACTGTGCTTGGTGTTTTTTCACGAAAAATCGGAAATTTTGAAGCCCTCAACTTTATGGGCCAACTATTCAATTGTGAGAACCAGCTTATTATTACTGCCATATTATTGCCATGGTTTTGATAATTGCCATTGTCATTGTTGCGTCAATCGACAAAAAATCGCCTTCTTTTTACACAAAAAACAGGTAAACAAAAACTAGCACTTTTGCACAAATTATAGAAAAAGTATCGTGTCCCACACATTGAAAAAGCGACGATTTAAAACTTGTAGCACAATATACTATTTTGTCATGCTAAATTGCTTGTTGCCAACGGTTAACCTCAATTTTTCGAACGGAAAAAAGCACTTTTTTACTCCGTTTGAGAGGGTTGTGTCGTACCTTGATAGACAGTTTGGTGCTATACATCGATGCCCCCCATTTCTATGACACATGTATCCGTAAATAAATAAAATACGGCAAATAGACGATCAAGTTATGACATTTCACGAGTTTTTATATGCAAAATCATAACAGACAACGAGCAGACCGTGCGTCGTGGAGGTGGCGCCAATGCTTCACGACTCGCCGCTCTTCACAAAACTGACACGCGCCTCTAATGCAAAAGCGAAAATCGTGTCACCCCCCTGTTTCAGTGTAAAAAGCAGAGCTGATGTTTTCATGAACATAATCATGGTCATGTAGGCTTATGATATTTTTGTAATCAGCAATTTGTCAAAAGTTTCTCGAGGAGTAATTCGCGCAAGCGAGAGATCTGCTTCTGAGTTACGACGGTGATAGCGCTGACGTTTGAGCATTCATCTGGTTGATGGCGATTGGTATCTCTGATTCTGTTATATGCCCGCGATTTTCAAACGGTAAAACTGTATTTTTACATTTTCACCGGAATGATGTATTTACCTCGCGCTGCGCACTCGGTTTGTATTTCCAACACATTTGTGCACAGACCTTTTAAAATCAAAGGTCAAAGCATCGACAACTGTAATTTGGTGATCGTGAAGTCTCTTTTTTTAAAGCTCCTTCGGCTTTAACGAAAACGTTCTCATCACTGCTTCGCACTCGATTTTATCCAACATCTGAACTTCCTTAAATTTAATTTGTTTACTTTCAATGTTATTTTTCACAATTTAAACTAAAAATACGCATCATATCGTAAAGTAGTTTAGAGCAAATTTGTACATATAATTTAGGCGAAAAATTTTGTTAAATAAAGTCTCATTGTAGCTTGTGTAACAAATTTGTAGCTCTTTTTTAAAAGAGCAACTTTTGTCAATTTATTTTTCTCATAGTTTGCGTCGTTTGTCCAAAAATTAATTTTTTTAAGTTTTAATGTTGTTTTTTACGAATAAAACAAAAACCACGCATCCTATCAAACAATACTTCAAAACAAATTTGTAGTTCTTCTTTGGTTGGACAACATTTGTCTTACTATTTTTTTCGTAGCTTGTGTCGTTTGTCCAAAAATTTAATTTGTTAATTTTTAATGTTGTTTCTCACGAATAAAACAAAAACTACCCGTCGTATCAGAAAGTGATTATGGACAGATTTGTAGATCTTTTTTGAATGCACAATTTTTGTCGATTCATCTTTTTACGTATCTTGTATAGTTTGACCGCAAAATGGAATTTTTTATTTTTCATTATTTTTTTGTGCGAACAAAATTTGAATTTTCGATTTTTCAAGAAAGTTAAAAAAGTTGTTATAACAGTCTTATAGGGTGTTCAAAAAGCAATGTTCTTCTCTTCTTGACTTTTTTTTCATATTGGGCGTTGTTTGGCTGAAATTTTAATTTTCTTTTTTTTTTAATCCCAAGTGCGAATTCCAATACGGCCCAACATTGGCCCAGGACTTGAAAAAATGTTGCCGGAATTCGGCTGCCTGTATTGGACCATAGCTGGATGTGTAACTACGGTATGCAATCGGCGGCCGAAACAGGCCCAATACTAGTTGGAAGCACATGCCCAACATTGGACGCCATTATTGGCCCAATGCTAGGTGACAGTTCTGCTCAGCAGTGGATGCCAAGTTCGGTTCGAATCTGGCATATCCATTAGCCTATAATTGCCCGATACTGGATTGCTAACTATATTGTAAATGCTATAACTCTGGTAATTTGTCTTCTATCGAAAAAAGTCATAAGGATATATTGTTCATATTTTTGAATACTGCGAACAACCGTACATGGAATTTCAAAATTCTGAAAAAAGTGGTCTCAAAAATTTTGAAAATGCTCTTTTTGAATTTTTATCCAAAATGGCTGGCTCACGAACTGAACCTTCATTTTCGGACACTTGAAGAGTATGCCAAAGCCCAATCCAATATGTCAATTTTTTCGAAAGTTATCGTGCTAATAAACTGAAATTCTACAGACAGATCTACCGACAGACAGACACATTCGTAAAAACCTGTTTTTCGGGTTCAGGGGGTCTCAAAACGTGGACATTTGACAAAAACGTGGGGGGGGGTCAAATTTTACACAAATCTAATACCTTCTCTAATGAGACTAAAAATTCAATAGTATAGGTTAATTTGCATTAATGAAAAAGTATTTCCAATAAAAGACTAATTTTTAATCAAAGAGATAAATTTTTAACCAGAAGGATAAATTTTCAACCAGGAAGTTTAATTTTATACTAAAAAAGTTTAATTTTCAACAAAATAGAGGAATTTTCAACCAAATAATTCAAGTTTAATCTGAAGAAGATAAATATCCAACCAAACATGGAACAATTACATTTTCAGTTGAAAAAATTGATTTTCACAAGAATAATGTCAACAAAATAGTTAAATTTAAAGAAAAGAGGATTTTCAACTAAAATTACGAATCATCACCAAAAAAAGATTAATTTCCAACAAATTAGTTTTACTCTACTAAGTAGTTGAAGTTCTAAACAAAAAAGATGAATTTTCAAATGAAATATAATAGTTGATATTTCAACTAAAAAAGATTTTAATTTTAATAATCTAAAAAAATCCCACCAAAAAGACGAATTTTCAAGAAAATAGTTTAATCCTCAACCAACAAAAAAAAAAAAAAAACTACGCGTCCTATCAAAGAGTGATCGCTTACAGATTTGTACTTTTTTTTTGAACGCACACTTTGTGTTGATTCATTTTTTTCGTACCTTGCGTTATTTTCCCAAAAATTTCATTTTTTCATTGTTAATGTTATTTTTCACGATAAGAACAAAATTTACGCATCCTATCAAAAAATAATAACAAATTTGTAATTATTTTTTGGGTGAAAAACTTTTTTCTATTTATTTTTTTCGTATTTTGTGTCGTTCGTCTAAAAATCTAATTTTTCTATTTTTAATGCGGTTTTTTACAAATAAAACAAAAACTACGCGTTCTATCAAAAAGCTTTTAGGGACAAATTGGTAGATCTTTTTCAAATACGCAATTTTTCTCGATTCATCTTTTTTCGTATCTTGTATAGTTTGGCCGCAAAATGGAATTTTTGATTTTTCATTATTTTTTGTGTCGTCAAAATTTCAACTTTCGATTTTTCCAAAAAATTCAAAGATTGTTGTGATAATCTTGTAGGATGTATAAAAAAAAACGTTTTTCTTTCTTTGCCTTTTTTCATATCATGCGTTTTTTGGCTTAGAATGTTCATTTTCGTTTGTTTTTTGGAATTTTGTAAATGCTATAATTCTGGTAATTTTTTTTTTTATCAAAAAAAGTTATGAGGATAAATTATTCATATTTTCAAGTATTACTAATAACCGTACATAGAATTTTTAAATCTTAAAAAAAATGATCTAAAAAATTTTGAAAATGGGCTCACTTTTTGAATTTTAATCCAAAATGGCTGCCTGAAGAGTATACCAAAGTTCAATGCAATATGTTAAATATTTCGAAAGTTATGGTGCTAAAACCAAAAATCTACATACATACATGCTGACATACACATTCGTAAGAAACCTGTTTTTCGGATCAAGGGGTTTCAAAACGTGGACATTTGACAAAAACGGGGGAAGGAAGGGGGGGGGGGGTAAAATTGTACACAAATCTAATACCTTCTCTGATGAGAATGTAAAAATAGATTTTACTTCTTCGTCTGCCTGCTGTTGTCGTCTTTGAACAATTGTCCGATTGGATTGCCCTTTGGCACACTGTTTTAAGGCCTGAAAACAAAGGACGAGTTTGCGAACCACCCAATTGGGATTTTTTTTAAGATTTAAAAATGTTATATACGGCTGTTCGTAGTACTCAGAAAATCGCACAATTTATCCAAATGACTTTTTCCGATAAAAAGAAAATTATGAGTGTTACAGCATTTACAACATTCAACAAAAGAAACGAAAATGAAAATTTTAAGCCACACAATGCACGATATGGAAAAATCAAGAAAAGGAAAACGTTGCTCCTCAAAAGCCCTTCAAGATTGACATACCAAATTTTTGAATATTCTTGAAAATTCCAATTTTGACCCAAATAACGCCAGACACGAAAAAAAGTTAGAATATCAAAATTGTTGCTTTTGAGAAGACCTATAAGGTTTTCTCTAAACGTTGTTTGGTAGGAGGTGTAGTTTGTTTTTAAGTATGAAAAATGGTATTGGAATACTTTTATTTTAATTTTTGAGCCAAACGACGCGAGGTAAGAAAAAAAGTCAAAAGAGTAGAATTTGTGCTTTTAAAAAGTCAAATAAAATTGCCGTTAAACATTTTTTATAGGATCAATCGTAAATCATTAACATAATTTTTTAATCGTATCTTTAACCGTATACGCGGTGAGCGCAGAAAATCAAGCGCGAATATTATGATGAGAATGTATTCCTTAAGGCCGATAGAGCCTTAGTAAATAAACCTTTTTTATTTAAAATCAAAAAAATATTTAGTAATTTGTACACGAAGAACATATAACACCGAGCACGAAGCGCAAGATTCACATGTTTCGGAGCGCGAAGCTGCGACCACCGAATGGCGAGCCCTGGGCGCGCTCAACTGGTAAATACATGCATGTACCAGAAATTAAATCAATAAAGATATTTGCAAAGAAGATTAGAAGTTATGTTTTAAGTAGCCCAATATTTTTATTTTATTTTGAAAAATACCTGATATTGATTGATAATATCTGAAATTACATTGATGACTGGATCAAAATTATTTTATTTAACTGGTAATAACGAGCTGGAACAAAAGTTTTGGTCGGGCCGCTGATTTTTTCAAAGTGGAAATGGAAGACAAATTATGTTAGCTTTGAAAAACGAAGAAGTGCCAAAGCTTTCTGCTGTGATTTTTAGAAAAAAGAAACTTATAGTCTAATGAATTTCAAGGCTATTTTGAACGACATTTCTGAAAGCTTATTATCACTTCCGCTTCCGCATAGTGTGACATGCGTGGCTTATAGAGTGGTCCTAAAGTCGCCATGTTTGGAAAGTGCATGCGTGCTATTGAAAATTCTGATTTCCTGTTGAAAAAAAAACAGAACCCCTAAAAAAATGTAATCTAGTCGGATGATATTTTGCACTCCCTCATCGAGGTGAAAGGTTGAACTCTGCATATCTTTGTAGTTTTCGTGTTTAAAAACGTATTTAGGACAAAATTAGCCTAACTCTTTATGGTAAATTGAATACTGTTGTATAACTTCAGTGTTACTATATAAATTGTTTTTATTTATTACATTCTCATTCTAATGAGAAGGAGCTGGTTTTATGTAAAATTTGACATAGTCGGTTTTCATCAAATCTCCACGTTTTGAGACCCCCTGAGCTAGAAAAAACGATTTTTACGAAGGTGTCTGTCTGTCTGTAGTCTGTCTGTCTGTCTGTAGCCACGATAACTTTCGAAAAAATGATCAGATTTGATTGAGCTTTGGCACACTTTTTTATGGCCGAAAAATAGAGAACGAGTTCGTTAACCAGCTATTTTGGATGAAAATCCAAAAAGTGAGCACATTTTGAAAATTTTTGAGACCACTTTTATTGAAGATTTGAAAATTCTATGTACAGTTATTAGTAGTACGCAAAATGACGAACAAAATATTCTTATGACTTTTCGTGATAAAAAAAAAAAATTACTGGAGTTATAGCATTTTCAAAATTCCAAAAAACAAACGAAAATGAACATTTTAAGCCGAAAAACGTACGATATGAAAAAAAGTCAAGAGGAGAAAAACGTTGATTCCTGAACACCCTATAATATTTTCATAACAACTTTTTGAATTTTTTGAAAAATAAAAAATTCAAATTTTGATCGCACAAAAAATTAATGAAAAATCAAAAAAGCCATTTTTCAAACTATGCAAGATACCAGAAAAGATCATCCCACCAAAATTGTGCACCTGAAAAAGATCTACAAATTTCTTATCATTCACCTTTTGATATGACGCGTAGTTTTTGTTTTATTCGTAAAAAACAGCATTGAAAATAGAAAAATCCAATTTTCAGACGAATATTACCAGCTACGAAAAAATGACCGAAACAAAATTTGTTCATCCAAGGAAGAGGTACAAATTTATTGTAACTCACGTTTCGATAGGAAGCGTGGTTTTTTTTTTATTCGTGAAAATAACATTGACAGGAAAAAAAATCAAATTTTTGAAAAAACAATGCAAGGTACGAAAACATATAAATGAACACAAATTGTGCATTCAAAAAAGACTTACAAACCCGTAATCAATTTTTGTGGTAAGAATATATTCAAAATGAAAAAATTAACTTATTTGATAAACGGCACAAGCTAAAATAAAATGTTAACTAATAAAATTTGTCGCCTGAATTATATCATTACTTTTCATTTGAAATGAAATACCAATTTAGTAATTTGTATATGAAGAACATATAACACGAAGCACAAAGTGCGCGCTCAGTGTATTTACCAAATCGCACGCCGTAAGTGCGCTCAAACTTTTTTGTTTCTATCATACGGTTCAAATGATTTTCAAATCAAATATCGAGCGCGAGTGTCTGTATGAGAATGTGTTCCTTAAGGTCGATAGAACCTTGAGTAAATAAAGTTCCTTTTCAGTCTAAAATAAAAACAAATTTAACAGTCACTTAATATGTAGAGGTTTTGATAATTTCATAATATTTGCAAACAAACTTTTTCTTTTCATCGAAGTCGAACACGAAGTTCAAAAATCTAGAGGAGCCGAGCGTAAAGCGCGATGCAAATACGCCCGAGCGCATAGCGCGAGGTGAATACATAATCGAGCGCGAAGCGCCAGATAAATATATGATCGAGCGCGAAGCGCGAGATCCAACAGTCGCGCGCCCCAGGCGCGCTCAAACTTGCGAGCGAAGCGAGCCGCGCGCGGAGCGCGCCATGAGAATGTGCCCGCGAAGCGGGCAGATTTTTTTATTTGGAAATAAATAGGAAAAGGACTCAATAAACAATTAAATAATTTATGTGGTACCGGTGAATTTGTATCAAAAATATCTATAAGTCTAGGTACACTTCAAGTCTTAATTATGAGAAGAAAAAGTAAATTATGTAAAAAAAGTCTCTACAAATTCTTGTGTATAAAATTACACAACAATAATGAATTTTCCATAAAGAATTAGGCTAGTTTGCCCTAAACATCTGTTTGTAAGTATGCAAATCACGAAGATATTTAGAGTTTAATATTAGATCTTTGACCTAGATCTGAGAGTGCACGATTTCACCCGATTGGATTACATCTTTGTAGGGATTTTCTTTTTTTCCATAAAGGAATAAGAATTTTAAAAGCACATTCCACTTTCAAAACTGGGCGATTTTTGGACAAACCTAAATTGGTTATGTAAATAATATTAAAACGATCACAATACGAGTATTTTAACAGTAGGCACGAAAACGACGACAAAATGAAGTCAACCCTGGCGGACCGGTCGAACGCAGACGTTACGCTGCAGCGTAACGGTAAAGTAATCGTAAAGTCATGGTAAAGTAATATGGCATTACAGCTAATAAAAGAAACAAATCAAATATGTAAACTGTTGCAATTATAATAATACGTTAAAATTTACGTTAAATGGTCATGTCGTAATTGCAACAAGTTTATTTTTCAGCGTCAAAAAATAAAAAAAACGAAGTTGCTGTCAGTGACGTTAGCTAAAGGCGGCTTCAAGTACATCGCTAGTAGCATTTTACGCGCGAAGTTCAAAAATAAAATTAAAAATTGGAAAACGCAAATGTGTCAAATAAATGTAAATAAATTAGAAAATAATTAAATTAATGCAAAAAAAATGGCGATGTTTAAAATTAACAGGTAGATTGTAAAAATTTTGTCGGAGTTATTGAATTTTAATTTTTTTAATTTGACAGCATGAAACTTTACCGACTGCGGTAACATAGGAAATAATAAAAGCCAAACAACGCACGATATAACAAAGTCAAGAGAAGCTTTTTGACCTTTTTGGAAGCTCTACAAGATTATCATAGGAACTTTTTGAATTTTCTTGAAAAATCGAAAATTCAAATTTTCTGACCAATGGTTCTGGTTTTAACCATACCAAAAATAATAAAAAATTCCTTTTTACGGTCAAAGCATGCAAGACACGAAAAAAAAATGAATTTACAAAAATTTTTAAGGCAAAAAAATCTATAAATTTGTTATTATCGATTCTTTGATAGGAGGTGTATTTTTCGTTTTAATCGTAAAAAATAAGAAACTTGAATTTTCGGAAAAACGACAGAAGATCCAGAAGAATGGAAATAAGTTATCCAATCAAAAAAGATGTATAAGTTTTGTAAAAATCATTTTTTGATAGGATGTGTAGTTTCTGTTTTAATTGTAAAAGATAACAATAAAAATAAAAAATTTGAATTATTGGAAGAACGGCACAAGCTACAAAAAAATTTGCATGTGTGGCCACAGTGCTTTGAGTGCACTGGTTCAGTAAGGCTCCACGGCGCGGCGCTACCATTCAGCCTTTAAAGTTATTCACGTTATCGACGGGCGACAGTTTGCTACCCGCTTTTATGACTTGAGACTATTCACTTCACATTTGAACTTTTAATTTCATCACTTAATTTATAATAATAAAATAACTTAAATTAATTAATTCTTAAAAATTATAATGCAATTGATAAAATTATTGGAGATAAATATTGCAAGCCTCAGTATCAATGTACATATCTGCTTCTTATTATACCACTGGCAGTAGATGCGCTTGAAGCCGCCTTTAGCTGACGTCACTGACAGCAACTTGATTTTTTTATTTTTTAACGCTGAAAAATAAACTTGTTGCAATTACGACATGACCATTTAACGTAAATTTTAACGTATTATTATAATTGCAACAGTTTACATATTTATTTTGTTTCTTTTATTAGTTGTAATGCCATATTACTTTACCATGACTTTACGATTACTTTACCGTTACGCTGCAGCGTAACGTCTGCGTTCGGCCGGCCCGCCAGGGAATCAATCAATCATCTATCAATATCAATAAAATCGATGTGAACGAGAGAAGTGAGCTAACGTTAGATCATTTACTGCACTCTTTTTGGTGGACTCTAAGAATTGAATATAGCAATGTAAAAGTCGGCTAATTTTTAAAATATAAAACGAGAAAAAAACTACCATTAAATAAAATAAAATGACTGAAACAATTACTATCTTGACATTTTTCAATTTTCATCAATATCAATAAAATCGATGTGAACGAGAGAAGTGAGCTAACGTTAGATCTTTTACTGCACTCTTATTGGTTCACACTAAGAATTGAATATAGCAATGTAAAAGTCCGCGAAGGCAATCAATCAATATCAATCAAATCGATGTGAACGAGAGAAGTGAGCTGACGTTAGATCTTTTACTGCACTCTTATTGGTTGACTCTAAGAATTGAATAGAGCAATGTAAAAGTCCGCGAAATCAATCAATCAATATCAATCAAATCGATGTGAACGAGAGAACTGAGCTAACGTTAGATCATTACTGCACTCTTATTGGTTGACTCTAAGAATTGAATATAGCAATGTAAAATTCCATGAAATTTGAAAATATAAAATGAGAAAAAAACTACGATTAAATAAAATAAAATGACTGAAATAATTACTATCTTGAAATAATAGAATTTTATACGAAAATTAATTTACGTTAGTTAGATTAATTTTATTTAATTACAAGAAAAAGAAAATACAATATTTTAATTATGATTCACAAGAAGAGCGAGAAAGAAAATGCAAGTGCACACGTGTGTGTGTGCAGTGTCCGCAGTGAAGCCAATGTTGGGGGCCGCGCGCTGGTTGGCTGCAGTTGGCGCGCCATTCAAAATAGGTGTTAGAAACAAATGCTCGTAACTAAAATAAATAATTATCATAAAATGCACAGGAATGTATATGAATTTTATTTGTCAAACAAATTTTGTGAAATATTAGAATTATCTCCCAACGTTTTGCGATGTGAACTTTTGACAGGCAGTAGAGCGGGCGAAATCGCTTATCTCAATCAGATAACACTGCACTGTGAAAATACTTATCCATTTTCATGCAAAAGGAGACAATTTACATTCAAAGTAGCATTTGCAATGACAATCAACAAATCACAAGGTCAAACTTTCGATCGAATTGGAATTGATCTGAAAAAAGATGTTTTCAATCACGGACAGCTGTACGTAGCTTTTTCAAGAGTTAGATCTTGGGATTCGTTGAGAGTTTATTTAAGTAGCGACGCCATACAAAATGACAAGAAAATTTAAAATTAAGTTTTTCAAGAGATTTTTGCCTTATTAGAAAACTCCTTGTCTCAATATATTCGAAAAGTTTTATATAATATAATATATGAATAAAATGAAATGTCTACCATAGACGAAAATTCAATTTATATTCGAGATGAAAATAATTAGGTTTGATATTTTCAATAAGTATTTAGCCTTAGAAATGGAGCTTTATTCAAATGATATATGCTTCTAATTAGATTCATTTTGTATTTGTACATTATCAACAGGTGGCGTATTGCTTCTAATTTATCTATATTTTATGAATAATTCAATTCAAAAATTCATTGAAAAATATTTTAATAAATCTTAATTCACATTTGAATGGATTTAAATTTGAGTGTTCTTAAGTAACATAACAATAGAATTTCCGCGGTATGTTCTCGTATTTAAGAAAGGACCTGAACTTTACTGATAAGCTCACTTAGGTTGCGTCAGTCTGTAAAACCATACCAGTGATAAAGCAAATCAAAACGAAGACACAAAAAGTATTGACGAACAAATTAACCATTTCACAAATGAGAACCTTACCTTTAGTTATGTTACGACGCTATAAGTTAACTTAGGTTGACTCAGTCGGTAGAATTACATTCGCAGTGATACAGAAATCAATTCTGTTTACTGGCCGTTAAAAATATGAATAATTGAACGATTTGAATCGCTGGTTACATTGTAGGGCAACACCTCCGCAGATTTTTTTCAAACTGACTGCATTCTTTTCAGAGGCATATATTACCTGCACGAACTGTGGCATGACCAAATGAACTATTTTACAAATAAGAAACTTATCTTCAGTTATGTTACGTTATAAGTTTACTTAGGTTGACTCAGTCGGTAAAATCACATTCGCTGTGATACAGAAATTAATTCTGTTTACTGGCCGGTAAAAATCTGAATAATCTAACGATTTAAATCACTGGTTACATGGAGGGCAATGTGTTCGCATATTTTTCTCAAACTGACTGCATTCTTTGCAGAGGTATAGGTACCCACCCGCACTAATTGTGGCATGACGAGCTACTTGAGCCAGACTGTCGGTAGAATCATACTTACACCGAATGAACCATTTTACATATGAGAACCTTAGCTTTAGTAATGTTATGTTATAATTTAACTTAGGTTGACTCAGTTGACTGATTCAACCTGAGTTAACTTATAACGTCGTAACATAACTGAAGCTAAGGTTCTCATTTGTAAAACGCTTCATTTGGTCGTCATTTTCATTCTTATTTTTATAATACTTTTATTGTCTTCGTTTTTATTGGCTTCATGACTGCGTATAGGTATATGTATTTACCGACTGTCTGGCTCCAGCAGCTCGTCATGCCACAATTCGAGCGTGTACCTATGCATCTGCAAAGAATGCAGTCAGTTTGAGAAAAATCTGCGAAGGCGTTGCCCTTCATGTAACCAGCGATTTAAATCGTTCGATTATGCAGATTTTTAACGGCAAGTAAACATAATTGATGTCTGTATCACTGCGAATATGATTTTACCGACTGATTCAACCAAAGTTAACTTATAACATAACATAACTTAAGCTAAGGTTCTCATTTGTAAAATAGTTAATTTGGTCGTCAATACTTTTATTGTCTTTGTTTTGATTTTAGTCCAGACGCCAACCCCATTTCCGTCGGATCGACAGGTCCATTCGATTTTTTTTTTATTCTTATGTAAAATGATCTCTTGATTCCAAAACCGTGTATCAGAACTCTGGCAAATGTGCTGTTCTCGAGATATTCGCAATTAATTATTTTTTTATAAGCGTTACATCAAACATTTGAAATTTGTTTCTCCTCTTGTTAGACAAGCTCATGAGAAACAATAGTTGTTTCGGCATTTTTTCGCTCCGACGAATATTTATTGAACAAAATCAATTAACGTGTAAAATAAGTGGCAACAAATACTTTTATCAATAACCGAAAAATTATTTTATGAATGAAAAAAAGCAACACTATTTAGAAAGTACCAACTGAAATACACATTTTTGTAATGAACACTTTTCCTCCAAAGTTAATAATTTGCAAGACAACAAACCTTTGTTATAAGTAATTTTACCCCGTTACAACAAATAGTCATTTTTCACTGAGCGAATTACCATTAGAGAAAAAATTTCCGCAAGGAACTGTACTTAGCTAGTTGATAAATAAAAGTATATCTGAAATGATCATTGAATTGTATAAATTTATGCAAATTAGGTTGATTGTTTAATTTGCTCACTTCGATTTGATGTACCTCTTTCTTAAAAAGGCATAAAGGTGTGAAAATTGGTGTACTTATTCTTTGAAGTAGTACTAAAATGATGGAATGAGCGAAAATTTCACAATTTAAATATATGGACCTGCACAATTGTTTAAAATTTTAGCGCCCATCTCTGCTTCTGCTTGTGATAGAAAGACGGGAAAAAAGCTAAAAAAATTGCAAAGATCACTACGAATTCAGTCATACAAATGAATTTATTCTTCTTTTATTCCTTGAAGAGTTATTAAAATTTAATTTTTTGAGGAGGATGACAATCGGCCGATTAGTAACGCAGGCTATTGGGCAGCGGGCCGAGGCGCGCACGTGGCTGAAACGTCACAGACCCAAAGGCGTAGGCGCCATAGACACTATGCAAGGGATACGGGGGCACGTTGAAGCTGTATCACAGCTTGCTGCAACGTAACTAAATCAAAAATCATTTCCTTTCTCACATAATTAACATATAGTAAAATACAAAAACTTTGTAAGGAACTGTTATTATTACTGCAATCTTATTGCACTAAGTAATGTAATAGTTAAACATTCGATCAATTAGTGAATTATTTAATTATTGTTTTCATTACTTCCATAATCACGTAATTAATTTGTTTACAAATTCTTTCATTATCAAAAATTGAAAATAATTTTTTCTTCCCTGATGATTACTTAATTTTTTGGCACTTTTATCGTAATATAAGGCAATGTTGTAAACCTGATCCCTTTAATAACATTTTTTATATACAATGAATAAATAATGTAAGACCAGTTTATTTATTATTTTTTTTACATTCATTTTTGACAACAGATATTCTGGAAGTAAGTTTCACAAGCAAACACAAGCACTTCTGACCTGAAAAGCGATTTCAGATCGGAGGAAAACAGCAAGATTTGCCGTGACTCACGAATTGCAGTTATGACGTTATAAAATGCACCTTTTTCACCAAAAGTTCGGCTTCAACTAATCAGTCTTTACTTGAAAGTTAAACAGGTAACAGCATATTTCGGCTTCGAATATTCTCCGATTGAATATATTCTTCAGTAAACGCGATTTTAGTGTTCAGTGTAGTGTGCGGATTTCAGTGCAAAAATGGCAGTTCGTGGTGTGCCTTTAAAGCGCAGTGTTCAAATTGATTTCAATTTGTGCATAATCTGTCAAAGTCGCAGCTCTGTTGCTACTTCCTCAACAGAAAAGGGTCGCGCAAAAATTTTGGCAGCAGCGAATCTTAAAAAAGACGATGTGTATAATCGTATCCTGCTTTTAAACGGCGATGAATTCAAGTTTCGATTTCATTCAAACCGAACTGTACGATGTTCAGAAAAGTATACACTGGGTTGGAGTGTCGAAGAAGCTGCATTGGCTGCAGCGAAGCGAAGGCGATTAAATGGAGAGAATGATTTGGAAAGAACAGAATCGACTGACAACGATGAGATAATGATGCAGGCAGAGGAAGAAATAGAAAATTATCTGCAGGGAAATGATGTACCGGAGGAAGAAGATTCTACAAATAATTCATGCGTTATTTGTGGACGTTTTCGGAAAGATGGAAATACATTTCGCATTTCCACTGTTGCGAGAGCAACAAAGTTTTTGAACATTATTCCACACTTGAGTGGGAACGCTCTGAAAAGAGTACGACATTTGAAAAGTGTGGAAAATATAATTAAGGAAAAACCGCTTTATCATAGCGTATGCTTATACCAGTGGTCGGCAAACTACTGCCGCGCGGCAGCCTTAGCTGCCGTGGCGGGTCGAGTCAAAATCTCGTGGCAGTTCCTGCTGCCGCCATAAACGTCCAACCCGCCACGGATGCTTCTTTTGTTAAGCGGTTCGAGTAACG
>CAKNYM010037177.1:0-16822 GCA_932195095.1 Andricus curvator | reverse complement strand
AGGGCCAAAGGGGTATTGATGCCAGTAGGCGCGCTGCCTTGCAGGGGGACGTTAGGGTACGAGGATGAAACTGTAATGTGTCTGACGACAAGTTGACATGGTCCTTGTCAGAGTCGGAAAGCTCCCATACTTAGACCTAGGGAGGTATGGGGGTTATCACTCCTGGGACAGTGGACTCACCTACGATCGGAATAGGATCCTAACGTGCGGATTATCTTGAAACTACCATGGCTAACTTGCAAAATCAAAAAACTACAGTTAAAGATCTAAGGGTGGGAACTCTAAACGCGCGTAGTCTAAAAACTGGCCGATTTAGCGAATTTATTAAGATAGCAATTGAATACAAAACTGACTTAATAGCACTACAAGAAACCTGCTGGTCGGGCGATTTCGCGTCAATTTCTAGGGATAACTATACTTTGCACTGGGGAGGAGCTAAGGGGCAAAGACTGGGGACTGGTTTTCTTATTAATAAACGAATTTCGCAAGCACTTATCGACATGCAATTCATTAACGACCGGTTATCATACATTGTACTAAAGGGTAATTTCAGCAAACACGTATTAATCAATGTGCACTGCCCCACCGAGGACAAAGACGAAGACACTAAAGATCTTTTTTATGAAACAATCGAGCAGGTTTTTGACAAGTTCTCAACGTTTGACGCAAAAATAGTATTGGGGGATTTCAACGCGAAAATTGGAAAAGAACCAATGTATAGGCCTACAATAGGATCAGAAAGTTTGCATGACGTCAGTAATGATAATGGAACCAGAGTAATAAACTTTGCAGCTTCAAAGAACCTCGTTGTCAAAAGCACATATTTCAAGCATAAAAATATACATAAGGCCACCTGGACATCACCAGATGGTAAGACTCACAATCGGATTGATCACGTTCTAATAGACAGAAGACGTCATACAAACATTCTCGATATAAGATCGTATAGGGGAGCGGATTTAAATTCAGACCATTTTCTCGTGATAGTAAAACTAAGATCTAGGTTAGCGTTAAGTAAGAAAACAAGCCGCACAGAGCCAACAGTTCGTTTCAATATAGATAAGTTCAAAACTGCAACAGAAAAATTAAATTACCAAGTTGAGATTTCTAATAGTTTCGACGCTCTCCAAGAACAGAGAGACGATAACAATAATCACGATGAGGACCCGGAAACCCTGTGGAGCAATACGTAAAAGGCGATAAAGGCAGCCGCGAAACTTACGATAGGTTTTAAGAAAGTAACCAAAAGCAAACCATGGTTTGACGAAGAGTGCAAACTCTGGTTTGAGAAACGTCGGAAGGCCAGACTAAGTAGTTTACAAAATAAGTGCGATCAAACACATAAGAAATATCTCGAGATTAGCAAAAGTACAAATAGGCTCTATAGATCCAAGAAAAGGGAGTGGGAAAAGAATAAAATACTAGCAATAGAAGCGCATAATAAACAAAATAACCCGCGTGAGATGTACAGGGGAATCAATTTTATAAAGAAAGGCTTTCAAAGTAGAACGGAAGTAATGAGGGACGAAAATGGCAATCTAGTAGCCGATGCGACAGAGAGACTGAATTTATGGAAAGATTATTTCGATAAACTATTAAATGTACGCGAAGCCCCCGTTGAAGGTAATCTCGGCGAAATCCACACTGCTGATCTATTAATTAACGATCCTACTGATATAGAAATAGAAATGGCCATAAAGAAGTTGAAAAATAACAAAGCCGCGGGCATTGATGACCTACCGTCAGAACTGATAAAAAATGGAGGCCCTTGCCTCACAAGGCAAATTTGTAAATTGATACGCGCAGTTTGGAAAACAGAACGCATGCCGGAAGAATGGAATACCTCTATCATTATTCCCATCTTTAAAAAAGGCGATAAAACTAACTGTAACAACTATCGGGGAATTTCACTTGTGCCTTCGTGCTACAAGATCCTGTCTAATGTTATCCTAAGTAGACTAACTCCTTTTGCCGAGGAAATCATTGGGGATTACCAGTGTGGATT
Source organism: Andricus curvator (assembly GCA_932195095.1). NCBI lineage: Eukaryota > Metazoa > Arthropoda > Insecta > Hymenoptera > Cynipidae > Andricus > Andricus curvator. Next base: position 14,817 of record CAKNYM010037177.1, on the reverse strand, counting down.
CCGCCGAAACCGATCTACAAGCGATCAAATGTTTACAATTAGACAACTGTTAGAAAAGAAATGGGAATTTAATGAAGCAGTACATCAGCTATTTATCGATTTTAAAAAAGCTTACGACTCTATTATACGCGCGCGAATGTACTGGATCCTAGAGTTCTTGGGTGTGCCAAGAAAATTGGTTAGACTTATCGAAATTTGCTTAAGCGGCAGTAAGGGTAGAATACGCGTAAACGGTAGTTTATCTGAAGAGTTTTCGATCCGCGATGGCCTGAAACAGGGCGATGCACTTTCGTGCGTCCTTTTTAACTTAGTTTTAGAATAGGATAATACATGGAGCATTTTTACATTCTCATTCTAATGAGAAGGTATTGGTTTTATGTAAAATTTGACATAGTCGGTTTTCATCAAATCTCTACGTTTTGAGACCTCCTGAGTCAGAAAAAACGATTTTTACGAAGGTGTCTGTCTGTCTGTAGTCTGTAGTCTGTCTGTCTGTCTGTCTGTCTGTAGCCACGATAACTTTCGAAAAAATGATCAGATTTGATTGAGCTTTGGCACACTTTTTTATGGCCGAAAAATAGAGAACGAGTTCGTTAACCAGCTATTTTGGATGAAAACCCAAAAAGTGAGCACATTTTGAAAATTTTTGAGACCACTTTTTTGGAAGATTTGAAAATTCTATGTACGCTTATTAGTAGTACGCAAAATGACGAACAAAATATTCTTATGACTTTTTGTGATAAAAAGAAAATTACTGGAGTTATAGCATTTTCAAAATTCCAAAAAACAAACGAAAATGATCATTTTAAGCCGAAAAACGCACGATATGAAAAAAAGTCAAGAGGAGAAAAACGTTGATTCCTGAACACCCTATAATATTTTCATGGCAACTTTTTGAATTTTTCGAAAAATAAAAAATTCAAATTTTGATCGCACAAAAAATTAATGAAAAATCAAAAAAGCCATTTTGTTGTAAAACTATGCAAGATACCAGAAAAGGTCGTCTTACCAAAATTGTGCACCTAAAAAAGATCTACAAATTTCTTATCATTCACTTCTTGATATGACGCGTAGTTTTTGTTTTATTCGTAAAAAACAGCATTGAAAATAGAAAAATCAAATTTTCAGACGAATATTACCAGCTACGAAAAAATGACCGAAACAAAATTTGTTCATCCAAGGAAGAGGTACAAATTTATTGTGACTCATGTTTCGATAGGATGCGTGGTTTTTGTTTTATTCGTGAAAATAACATTGACAGTAAAAAAAATCAAATTTTTGAAAAAACAATGCAAGGTACGAAAACATATAAATGAACAAAAATTGTGCATTCAAAAAAGACTTACACACCCGTAATCAATTTTTGTGGTAAGAATATATTCAAAATGAAAAAATTAACTTTTTTGATAAACGGCACAAGCTAAAATAAAATGTTAACTAATAAAATTTGTCGCCTGAATTATATCATTACTTTTCATTTGAAATCAAATACCAATTTAGTAATTTGTATATGAAGAACATATAACACGAAGCACAAAGTGCGCGCTCAGTGTATTTACCAAATCGAACGCCGTAAGTGCGCTCAAACTTTTTTGTTTCTATCATACGGTTCAAATGATTTTCAAATCAAATATCGAGCGCGAAGCGCGAGTGTCTGGATGAGAATGTGTTCCTTAAGGTCGATAGAACCTTGAGTAAATAAAGTTCCTTTTCAGTCTAAAATAAAAGCAAATTTAACAATCACTTAATATGTAGAGGTTTTGATAATTTCATAAGATTTGCAAACAAACTTTTTCTTTTCATCGAAGTCGAACACGAAGTTCAAAAATCTAGAGGAGCCTAGCGTAAAGCGCGATGCAAATACGCCCGAGCGCGTAGCGCGAGGTGAATACATAATCGAGCGCGAAGCGCGAGATAAATATATGATCGAGCGCGAAGCGCGAGATCCAACAGTCGCGCGCCCTAGGCGCGCTCAAAATTGCGAGCGAAGCGAGCCGCGCGCGAAGCGCGCCAAGAGAATGTGCCCGCGAAGCGGGCAGATTTTTTTAATCATATTTTGTATCTTGTGCTTAAAGCAAATGAATACTTTATTACTTTATTATGAACTGAAAAGTTTGATTGAGGACATTATAAAAATACGATTATAAGTTTAGAATGAGTTAAGGCTATATTGTATACAACGTGCATTATGTGAATATATTCACATAATGCAAGTTGTAACCTGATTGCATTGATTTCTTTAAGATTTGCTCACAACTGAGCCCCTTTAATATATTTGGTGGCAACTTTCACCCGCAATGCTCAGGAAATGAGTTATTTTGAAAAACGAGAAATGGTATTCAAAGAAATTAATGTTTAATAAAATTTCATTAAAAAAGTGTAATTTTAAGAAGGCCATAATTTCGGCGCTTTCAGAGATAGAGGAATATTTTTTTAGAATTTTAGATTACACCAGCGATGTGTAGGAAATCAGTCATTTCACAAAAACTAGAATTTTTGAATAAAAAAAATAAAAAAATTATTTGCTGAAAATCGACTTCTAAGGGCCATAACCCAAAAACTTTATACCCCAGTGACTTTAGATCAAATTCGATATAAGAAACGGAAAAACCGCGGGCTGAGAACATTCGACGCAGTTAGGTGTCCCCCGCGAAGCAGATGAAGAAATCACATAATTGTCCAAGAATTAATTACCGGAAGTGTCCGCCATCTTGGATTTTGTGTTTTCGTCGATTTGCACGCGTATTTTGCATTTCTCGATAAAAAAGGCGAATAACAAATTTGTAGAGAATACGATTCTCTACAATTTTCTTCTAGACGATATTGTTGTAAAAAAATTATTTGTAGCTAACAATAAACAAAAAGTGTGGAAAATTAGGAAAGTGGCGCAGTTTTTTCCACTTTTTGACCATTTGTATTGAAAATAAGTTGAGAGCGTTCCTGTCCGTCATCTACACGTCGCACGAAAAACTTGTTCATACAAAAGTTGTTGGAAATTGAGTCCCCTACAACTTTGCCATTTAACTATGTCACTTATTTTCATTACAAATAGTCAGAAAGTGGAAAAAACTGCGCCACTTTCCTGATTTTCCACACTTTTTGCTTATTGTTAACGACAAATAATTTTTTTACAACAATATCGGCTTGATGAAAATTGTAGAGAATCAAATTCTCTACAAATTTGTTACTTACGTCTTTTATCGAGAAACGCAAAATACGCGTGTAAATCGACGAAAATCCAAAATCCAAGTTGGCGGACACTTCCGGTAATTAATTCTTAGACAATTATGTGATTTCTTAATCTACTCCGCGGGAGACACTCAACTGCGTCGAAACTTCTCCGCCCGCGGGTTTTCCGGTGACAAAAGTCTAAAATGATTGGGCTATTAAGGGCATGCTGTTCGGTGATCACGTGACCAAACCAGTCCTTGGTTATGAAATTTTTTTTGGTGTTCACCATGTCCAAACGCAATGATATATCGCTCTCAAAATTTGGAATATAGAAAATAAGACAATAAATTGCGTTTGTATATTTAGTTTCAGTAATAATTTCGAAAAAAATTATCCATGTCAAAAATAATGTGTAAAATTTCATAAACGCGCTTGGTCATGTGATATCTGCTTTACCGACGTTGAAAGTTTCTTTTTTTGCTCCGCTAGAAATTGCTAAAAATGCTCCAAAAATAATGACAGGTTACATGTGTGCAGATACTTATTTTTTGATTTGCAACGAATGTTCAAATGTTATTGTTTATATTGATTTTTTTTAATGTTTAGACGATTTAGTCCAAAATTTGTATCAGTTATCAACATACGCGAATCAAAAAATCTGCAATGCATCAAACCAAACATTACCTGCAAAGTGCTCGACTCGAGTGGTAATATCCTATTTTATCAATTTATAAATGAAATTTCTTTGAAATTATAGACATATTGATGTATACAAACGTTCTTTAGTGCTTTTTATTTAATCGTTCAAATTCTAAACACGATATCTCAATCCGTGTGGACGTAGTGAGCACCAAAAAAAATTAATATAATTTTACATATTTTTTTTTACATGGATAATTTTTTTCAAAATCATTACTGAAACTAAATATACAAACGCAATTTATTGTCTCATTTCCTATATACCAAAATTTTGAGAGCGATATATCATTGCGTTTGGACATGTTGAACACCAAAAAAAAATTCATAACCAAGGACTGGTTTGGTCACGTGATCACCGAAGAGCATGCCCTTAAGAGATATAACATTCGATTTTTTACAGCAAATTTTATATACTTTAATTTTTGTTCAGGTATTTGGGACTTTGGATGGACTGGGAAGAAGCAATTTTCAAAAAACTAATTTTTTCACAAATTTTCAAAAAGATTGAAATGTTTAAGTTCTTCTAAGATATTAAACTACTAGAGCACTTTTGCGGATGCTAAACTAAATGGTTTAACCCAATAAAATTTAATTTTAAAGTTATTAAAGTTATTGTAGGGCCTACGCGATTTTGTTCTTTTTCGGCTTAGAATGGTCGTTAGACATTCCAGAAGTTTAAACAGATAAAAACGCAAGTGCAAGCCCTTTTGAAAGACAAGCCGAAGTTCAAGTTCAAAGTAGAATAACTTTAGATGGAAAATTGATAAATGAGTTAATTTCAATCGCTCAATCTTGTACAATTTCCAACTGAAAGTCTGAATAGTTGAACAATTTGCAATACTTTTTCGATTCGTATTTGAGGACCTCGAAATAAAAATTCTTCAGTTTTGATGGCTTTAATCTTGGAATTGTACAATTTTAATAACAAAAATATATTTTCTGTAACAAGCGTGAAATCAACTTTGAAAAAAAAAATCGACTAAATAAAAAGCGCCCAACGTTCTCTATCACCGTCTACTTCACAACTCTATAAGCAATCAAAGAATAGATGCTCTGAATAGCTCTGATCATTCTAATAACATTTTCTCAGAAATCAAAATAAAATAGTAGTAACGAAGATGAAGAAGGAGAAAGTTCAAGAATATTCTACGTGTGATGTAAAATTTAAAATTATTCAATACTTAATTTATAAAATCAAGTCAAAGAGATCGGCAAGCGCCCTCATGGATTTCGTATTCGGTTCGATTCGGGAGTCATTCTAAAATCTAAACTATGAAAGCCCAAATTTCCTCGTTTTCATATTCTTTAATCGTTGATATTAGAAAAATAACAGTATGACATAGCAAATTCTAGTTTTTACCGAAGTTCTATATGCTAAGAGCTTCAATTTGAGCCATCCCCGAGGAAAATCGGACTAAATGAAAAGCTTCCAGCAGAGGGGTCTAAAAGGCCAAATTTCTTCATTTTACTTAGATTTTAACCCATTGATATAAAAAAAACAAGAATATAAAATATCATAGTTTATTCTTTATTGCAATCGTACATGCCAAGAGCTTCGATTTGAGCCTTCCTCGAAGAAAATCGGACTAAAAAAGAAACCCTTATAACCGTCATTATATAAGGGCTTCCGGCGTGGCCTGCGAAACCCCAAAAATCCCCAAGGAAAGGAATATTCTACATAATTAATCTTTTAACATACACTTTTCAATTTCTAAAGATGGGTAATGCTTAAGATTCGTTTAATAGCTTTGAAGTACTCTCAATGAACAGAAAATTTCATTATGCAGGAGTAATAGCTCTGATACTAAATCTAAAAATGCATTGCCAAAGTGCACGTGCGTTCAACATTTTCCGCCGTAAGGAAATTATTATTGATTATACCACGAAGGACGAGCAGCCTCCTAGAGATCGTTAGTGTTTACCAAGCTTGCAAGACAAGGGCAAAGATATTAAGGGTGCATTTAAGGGTGTATTCGAGAATCTAATGGAAGCACGGGCACTCTGGCAGTACTAGTGTGACGTCAAAAAATAACTGAATTTGGAGTGGGGAGTTGCTCGCAGCACTGGTGCAGTGATACCAATGTTAATATAATTAATATATGCAGCGTTGTGATTGGTTCCGAAGAGAAAAAACCACAATGTCAGCCCCAAGCATCGATCCTGTAGATGGATGCGTAGTAGTAGATTTCCTTAGCAACTGGCAGCCACTTGACGAGTGGAACTTATCCGTTGGTCGCCAGGCGGCGCCACATCCGGCCTGTTCCCTAAAAGCATTGAGACTTATGAGAAAATTAATAATTCATTAAAAACAAAAAGGTTCCCGACTAGTTCAATTCACGAAATGAATACTAATAATTCTTCGGCGTGCAAATGGATAATATTAATTTCTTGAACTCAGCTAATCGGCAACATTCTTGTTTTAAATTAATTATTAATTTCGCTATAAGGCTCAATGCTATTTTAGTTTTATTTACCTTAATTTTGAGGCCCATGTTTTTCATGCTTGTATAAAGTTTATTCAACATTCTTTGTAAGTCCTCGATTGATTCTGCCATTAAAATCTTGTGATCTGCGAAAGCCTAACCACAGAAGTAAACTTTGGGAAGACTTTGAAGAGTACGGAGTCAATGGATGACTCCTACAAGCAATAAAAACAATAAATACAGGTAGTAAAGCGAGTGTAAGGGTTAATGGGAAACTGAGTGACTGGTTCGATATTATGCAAGGCGTGAAACAAGGATGCGTTATGTCCTCATGGCTATTTATCATATTTATGGATAAGTGTCTAAGAATGGCCCTCTTCGACGAAGAAGGTGTAGATCTCCAAACAGTCAAGGTACGTGGATTAGCTTTCGCAGATGACAAGATTGTTATGGCAGAATCAGTCGAGGACTTGCAAAGAATGTTGAATAAACTTAATACAAGCATGAAGGACGTGGGACTCAAAATTAACGTAAATAAAACAAAAATCATAGTGTTTTAAGGAAAAAGTGAGAAAACAATGTGCAACATTGTCCTAAACGATGAGAGGCTAGAAAAAGTTGACAAGTACGTATATCTGGGTAGCCTATTCACTAGCGACGGAAAAATAGATGGGGAGTTAGATAGGCGCATAAATGAAGGTAAGAAGATTATCGGTAGAGCAGGGTCCATTCTCAGAAATAAAAACATATAAAAAAAAAGCTAAAATGGCCATACATAATTCTACGTTTGTACCGACTGTACTGTATGGTAGCGAGTCATGGACCTGTCAAGAAAAGGACAAGAGTAAAATCAACGCGATTTGCATGAAATCTTTGCGTACAATATGCGGGAAAATACTGATGGAGGAAGTCCGAAACGAGGTAATCCTCAAAGAATGTGGTACATGAGAGACACTAGTTCACATATGGGAAAGAAATCAGTTAAGATGTTTCGGACATGTTGAGAGAATGAAAGATGAACGACTGACCAAACAAGTGTATGGATGTAAAGTAAATGGCAGAATGCCCAGAGGTAGACCGCCGAAAGAATGGTTAGAATCTGTGAATGAGATATTAATCCGAAGAGACATAAGAAGCCATAGAAACAAACACGAGAGCTTGCATGAAACAATGCATGGACGTGAAGGAAGCTAGAGTAGTATGCCAGGGCAGAAAAGTGTAGCGACAAATAGTTTGTAAACAGAGTGACAATAGAGTGAGTGACACCTGAAACAGAGACCTTGGATACTAATGAGCCCAAGTGGGGAACCACACATAACAATTTTGTGAGGCTCTTCACTTGGGGTGATCGCTAGAGAGATTGATCAGCAACCTGGGTCGGAGCAGTGCTGCGGAACGAACGTGTCATTTAAATGAATAACACGAGAATTCTAGATCAATCTAAAATATCTATACCTTACACCTATATATACCTATCTACCTTATACCTATATACCCATATACACACTACTATTTTCCAACCGAGCAAGTCACGCCTACCCCGAAAGGGAAATTGCTTAATGGTATAATAATAATAATATATATATACGTGGCCATAAGTGTGATTTACCGCGGTTCTACTGGGAGCTGGTGTAATTTTTAGATGGCAGTTGCTCTCAGTGGGACCCTGCGGTGTTTGTTTAACCCTTTTTCAAAATGATATATAATGTGTGTGTGTGTGTGTGTATATATATTAGGGTGATATTTTTGGCTTTTTTTTAATTCAACTTGGCACCCCTGCAAATTGTTCCTTTTGCCGAGAAAATGACCTCTAATTTGTTTCAGAGTTAAAAAAAAATATTTAGAGGTCGCTCAAGGACATTTTAGGGCAAAAATGTTCATTCCTACTTAAATTGACGCTATTCATTGATTATTTATTTCTGGCGCGTATGAATTGTGTTCTTTACAATTCAATATTGCACTCAGATTTTTTTCAGATTTTTACAATGACATTCGAAGGTCGCTCAAGGTCATTTTAGGGGGAAAATGGCCATTCTTAATTAAATTGACGCTATTTATTGACTATTTCTGGCACGTATGAATTATGTTCTTTACAATTCAATATTGAACTCGAATTTTTGTCAGATTTTTACAATAACATTCAAAGGTCGCTCAAGGCCATTTTAGAGGAAAAATGGCCATTCTCAATTAAATTGACGGTATTTATTGATTATTCATTTCTGGCGTGTATGAATTTTGTTCTTTAAAATTCAATATTGCACTTAGATTTTTTTCAGATTTTTACAACAACATTCAAAGGTCGATCAAGGCCATTTTAGGCAAAAATGGTCATTCTTAATGAAATTGCCGCGATTTATTGATTATTTATTTCTGACGCTTATGAATTTTGTTCGTTACAAGTCAATATTGTGCTCAGATTTTTTTCAGTCTTTTACAATGACATTCAAAGATGGCTCAAGGTCATTTTCTTGTTGATTTAATTAAATTTTTGCTAGTTCTCTTTTGAGAAACAGTATGAATCTATTCATTGCGGCAAAACAATTTGTCAAAAAGTTTAATAACTGCGTGTTATATTACTTCAAGGTCCATTCAGGGTCATTTTGCGAAAATTGGTCATTGAAATTTTTTTTTCTTTTCTATGGTAGTTATTTTTTTTAAATTTTCCTTTAAATTAAAAATAGAAAACGCTAAAAACAGTAGGCTATCGCAGCTTTATTAATATATAATCAATTGATCAAGTTCCGTTGTCAACTTGTAATTACGAAGATTAATTATCATAAGTGCAGAAGAAGGTGTAATGATTTACCTTTTAGAAAAGAAAGAGGTAAACTTAGTTGGCGATAAACTACCATCTAATATGCAAGTGTTAGCAAAAACTTTACTAATTTTTTCCTTGAAATGAATAAATTGACACTGTTTCTCCATAAAAAAACTAGAGAAAATGTAATTGAATCAACAGTTTATTAAGAAAATTACCTTGAGCCATCTATGAATGTCATTGTAAAGTCCAAAATAAATGCGCGCCAGCAATGAATAATCAATAAGCAGCATCGATCTAATTAAGAATAGCCATTTTTGCCCTAAAATGGCCTTGAGCGACCTTTGCATGTTACTGTAAAATTCTGAAAAAAATCTGAGTGCAATATTGAATTGTAAAGAACACAATTCATACGCGCCATAAATAAATAATCAATGAATAGCGTCAATTTAAGTAGTAATGAACATTTTTGACAAAAAATGTCCTTGAGCGACATCTAAATATTTTGTTTACAATTCTGAAACAAATCAGAGGTCATTTTCTCGGCAAAAGGAACAATTTGTATGGGTGCCAAGTTGAATTAAAAAAAGCCAAAAAAAATTACACATTTTTTAGATTTGATCATATTTTTAATTATTAATTGTTTATAAGTAGGTTTTCCACTTGAGGGACTAAAATAAACGAAAGTAAGAGTCGACTGCAAATTATTATCCGAGGGCTGTTTTAGTTGGCATAAAGTTCACAAAGACGGAGTTCCTCTGCTGAACGCATTGAAATACAATGCCCCCATAATGAAGTTTATTCCGCTCGCGTAATTCTGCGATTTTCTCGAGCTAAACTCCCTTCTGACCAATAAAGTTCAAGACCCGTTTGCGAAATTCGAATACAAGGTTCTATCTTAAATATGAGCAATTATTCACTCAAAGTTGTATGTAAATAAAAGATTTTCCTTGTTTGAAAAAAAAAATTTGTTGAGTATAAATAATAGGAATCTGTAGTTTTCTTCCAGAAATATTCAAAGACAAACCTTCTAAGTTGAACAATTTTAATTGTGAAGATTGTATAATAGGGTGGTCCAAAAAAGCATTGGAATTTTTTTTTTGATTTTTCATACATATCGCCCGGAAATTTGTCCGAATTCACAAAAAATAAATATATTTTGTTTTAAATTTATATTTAGAGGTGGCGCAAGCCCCATAAAGTTTAACACGTATTTCCCATAAGAAAAAAAGACGTTTTTGAAGAAAAAAAGAATTTGAGATATTAAAAAAAAAATATTACTTTTTGAATATCAACCCCATAAGACTGTTTTATAGGGTCCAAAAAACCCCCATATGTGAAAAAATGGTATTTGCGAGTTTTTGGCGCTATTTACGATTTGTTTGCAGGTTTTTTAATGCACATTGTTTCTAATGCATAAACTGCTACTTTATACTGATAATTATGTGTTTACATAAATTGTTTAAACAATTTATTATTTTTTTTTTAGTAATTTTCTATTAGAATACAGATAGAAAGTCGCGGATTTTTCAAATATTTGCCACTTTTTGTCCAATTTTCAATTAGAGTGAGGTAATAGTTCATTAATGTTAACAAACATAATTGTTTAAACAATTTATTATTATTGTTAATATTATCTCTGAATAATGCTAGAAATTACGCTTTTTCTGAAATTTTCAACTGTTTGTCCACTTTTCACTTGGAGTGAGTTAATATTCAATTTAATATAGCAAAAATAATAATTGTTTAAACAAATTATTATTGTCTATAGCTATCTTCTTCTATATTAATACTAGATAGTTGCGGTTTTTTTCTGAATTTTGGTCTATTTTTCAATTAGAGTGAAGTAATAATTAATTAAAGTCAAGAAAAAGAATTGTTTAAACAATTTATTATTATTGTTATTAATATGCTCTTTGCTTAATGGTGGAAAATTGCTGTTTTTTCTGCAATTTTCAACTATTTGTCTGTTTTTCACTCGGAGTGACTTCATAATTATTTAATTTGAGCAAAAATAATTGTTTAAACAAATTATTATTGTTTATTACTATCTTCATCAATATTAATGCCAGATAGTTGGGTTTTTTTCTGAAATTTTTAACTTTTTGTCCACTTTTCAATTAGAGTGAAGTAATAATTAATTCAATTTATCCAAAATAATTATTTAAACAATGTATTATTGTTGATAATATTCTCTTTCCTTAATGGTAGAAAGTTGCGGTTTTTTCTGCAATTTTCAACTATTTGTCTGTTTTTCACTCGGAGTGACTTAATAATTATTTAATTTGAGCAAAAATAATTGTTTAAACAAATTATTATTGTTAGTTACTATCTTCATCAATATTAATGCCAGATAGTTTGAGGTTTTTTCTGAAATTTTTAACTTTTTGTCCACTTTTCAATTAGAGTGAAGTAATAATTAATTCAAGTTAACAAAAATACTTATTTAAACAATGTATTATTATTGTTGATAATATTCTCTTTGCTTAATGGTAGAAAATTGCGGTTTTTTCTGCAATTTTTAACTATTTGTCTGTTTTTCATTCGGAGCGACTTAAAAATTATTTAATTTCAGAAAAAATAATTGTTTAAACAAATTATTATTGTTAATTACTATCTTCATCAATATTAATGACAGATAGTTGGGGTTTTTTCTGAAATGTTTAACTTTTTGTCCACTTTTCAATTCGAGTGAAGTAGTAATTAATTCAAGTTAACAAAAATAATTATTTAAACAATGTATTATTATTGTTGATAATATTCTCTTTGCTTAATGGTAGAAAGTTGCGGCTTTTTTTTTAAGGTACATTTTATTCAGAATCATCAATATTAGCTGAATCGAGTTGAAACCAAAAATTTCTCTTCAAAAATAGCCATAGAATACAAATAAAATATTACTTTTTGAATATCACCCCCATAAGTCTGTTTTATAGGGTTCAAAAAACCCCATATGTGAAAAAATGGGTTTTGCGAGTTTTTGGCGCTATTTACGATTTTTTTGCAGTTTTTTTAATGCACATTGTTTCTAATGCATGAACTAATACTTTATACTGATAATTATGTGTTCAAATAAATTGTTTAAACAATTTATTATTGTTTTCTAGTAATTTTGTCTTAGAATAGAGATAGAAAATCGCGGATTTTTCAAATATTTGCCACTTTTTGTCTAATTTTCAATTAGAGTGAGGTTAACAAAAATAATTGTTTAAACAATTTATCATCATTGTTAATAATATTATTTTGAATAATGCTAGAAATTGCGTTTTTTCTTAAATCTTCAACTGTTTGTCCACTTTTCACTTGGAGTGAGTTACTATCCAATTTAATATAGAAAAAATATTTGTTTAAATAAATTATTGTTTGTCGTTATCTTCTTCTATATCAATTTTAGATATTTGCGTTTTTTTATGAATTTGATAACTTTTTGTCCATTTTTCAAGTAGAGTGAATTAATAATTAATTAAATTTAACCAAAATAAATGTTTTCACTTGGAGTGTCTTAATAATTATTCAAGTTGAGCAAAAATAATTGTTTAAACAAATTATTATCATTAATAACTATTTTCATCTATAATACTGTCAGATAGTTCCGTTTTTTTCTTGAATTTTTAACTTTTTGTCCACATTTTACTTAGTGAGGTGATAATTAATCCAAGTTAATAAAATTAGTTGTTTAAACAATTTATTATTGTTTATAACTATCTTCTCTTAGATAAATGCTAGAAAGTTGCGGTTTTTTCTGAAATGTTTAACTTTGCTTTGCCTTTTTAGTTATAAACAAATAATAAATAAACATCAGAGACAAACATATTTTAAACAATGTCTATCTTTTTCGTGAAATATGTTCGAATCCAAATTTTTCTTTGCATGCACTTTGCAATAATCTTCTTGTTGTAATTTAAAACAAAACCTCCTAATTATTTCATTCTTTGTTTTTGTCTCTTGTTTAAGATAGCTTTTTCGTTAAATTTTTTTTTTTTGACATTGGGAACAAAGCAAAAATAATTCACTTTAAAAAAAGTACAATACAATTTAAAAAATTATTCTTTTCGAGGTTCACTTATTATTTGTTCATAAGTAAAAAGTCAAAGCAAAACTAAAGATTTCAGAAAAAAGCAACTTTCTAGCATTAGTCTAAGAGAAGGTAGTTATAAACAATAATCAATTGTTTAAATAAGCATGTTTGTTAACTTGCATTATTTGTTACTTCACTAAGTAAAAAGTGGGTAAAAAGTTAAAATTTTCAGAAGCAACCGAAACTATCTTGCATTAGTAATGAATAATATAGTTATAAAGAATAATAATTTGTTTAAATAATTATTTTTACTAAATTGAATTAATTCTTAACTCACCCTAAGTGAAAAGTATACAAATACTTGTAAATTTCAGAAAAAACCGCAACTTAGCACTATTCAAATTGAATATTATTAATAATAATCAATTGTTTAAACAAATAATTTTTTACTTAAATTGATTATTTCACTCACTTCAATTAAAAATGGGTCAAAAAGTAGAAAAATTTGGGAAAAACTGCGACTTTCTAACTCTATTCTAATAGAAAATTGCTAAAAACAATAATCAGTTGTTTAAACAATTTATTTAAATATCTAATTATCAGTATAAAGTATTATTTCATGTATTGGAAACAATTTGCAATTAAAAAAATGCCAAAAAAATCATAATTAGCGCCAGAAACTCGCAAAACCAATTTTTTCACTTATGGTGTTTTGTTGGGACCTTATAAAACAGACTTATGGGGGTGATATTCAACAAGTAATATTTTATTCGTATTCCATGGCTATTTGTGAAAATAAATGTTGAGTTTCAACTCGATTCAGCTAATATTGACGATTCTGAATAAAATTTACGAAAAAGTCTTATTTTCTTATGGGAAATACATGTTAAACTTCATGGGGCTCGCGCCACCTCTAAATATAATTTTTTTCAAAACAAAGAAAATGGATATATTTTTCGTGAATTCGAACAAATTTCCGGGCGATATGCATGAAAATACGAGAAAAAAAATTTGGACCATCCTATTGTATAATTAAAAGATCTTTTCAAAAGCCAAAAAATTTTTATCGAATCAATCAATATTCCCTAATTTAATTTTTTTGATATTTCTATCTGTTTCCTATATTTGGAATACATTTTTGAAATTTTATCCTCCCTTTGGAGGTTTATTTGCACGGAAATCTAATCTCTGTTCATGGTAGTCAACCCATTTCAGTCAGATTAGAGTCGTTTGAGCAACCAAATGAAACTTTTCACTCATTTTGCTTCTGGCTTTGTTTGGTTATTCGTGAATACAATGCACATCATTTTAGCTTTTGCTCTCATCTCTCTCGAGCAGAATAAGGATATTATGTTGCAAACATGTTACAAAAGATTAGACGCTATTCGGACAGTAATGGTCTCGTAATAAGATATTAATGGCTCAACCATCTGTATGGGAATAAAATTTTTTTTTGCTTTCATAATAGTTTAATGTAGGTAGGGAAGAAATAAAATACCCTCTCATAGTCCTTATCATCTTCCACATTTCTCTCTTCATCTGCCCTCCTCACCCTTCCCTTTAATTACCTCCCTACACAGACCCTCTGAAAAAAATCGATTCCTTGCCACTCAAACCCCTTCTTTCAAATCCTCCTCACTTCTTCAATATACTTTCCTTTCGCTCATAAGGTCCTTAGCACAGCACCCTCCCTTACTCTCTTCCTGCCTCTTTCCTTATCCTTTTTAGGCTACAAACCCTCCCCTACTCTA